>VZSC01017951.1:815-44363 GCA_013398225.1 Steatornis caripensis | reverse complement strand
GTGGCACCGGAGGTGGCAGCCGGCCGCTGCCCGCGGGCCGCCCCGAGGGCGCTGCGCTGCGGAGACGGCGGAGAGCTGGGGGCGAGAACCGGCCGGGGTGGGCCGGGGCCGGGCTGCGCGGGCGCGGAGCGCTGCAGGCTCCTTATCGGCGCCCGAACATCGGGGCGTCGCCGCCCGTCGCCTTCAAAGCGGGCGGCGGTGACGGCGCCGCCGCCTCTCCCGTCCCAGCCCGTCCCGTCCCGGCAGGAGACCGGAGCCATGCTGCACTGGGGATACGACGAGCACAACGGTAGGGCGGCGGGGGGCGGCGGGCCGGGGGCGGCCGCGGGGCCGTGGAGGCGGCCAGCGGGACAGCCCCGAGGGCACCTCCCGCGGCCGGCTTCGGCAGCCCCCGAGCGCACGGGAAACCTGAATTAGCGGAAATGCCGTCGAGGCTTTGCAACGTGAGACCGAGCAGATTTTTGTCTCGGCGTGGTGCAAGGCTGGCTGCTGAGGGAGGTGTTCGTGAGTGCAGCATTGCCTGCCACAGCCGGGTCGGGGGTTGGCTCCGAGTCGGAAAATTGGTCTGTCTCCTTCCCCGAAAGGATTTAATTTGCTCGTCTGGTTGCGTGCACATACCCTCAATTTATTAGACGGTCACGCTGATCGGAGCTGCTGTCTCGGCAATGCCTTTCTGACTTCGGCTACGTTCTGCTGCTGTTCTACGGTGGGAAATACAAGGCCCTAGAATCGGTCGTTTGAATGCGTAACTATGCACCTAAGAGCAGATGCTTTTGGATTTTAGTTGTTTCATGATTTCCTTAGTCTTGTCAGTCTTTGAAGTCCCAAGGTGTGCTCTCTGCAGGCTTAAAGACTTTCCTCTGATTTGCATGGTAAGGCATGCAAACTCTGCTCCTGTGTGCAGACCGGCTCACAAGTCGTGTAGGTAGAAATTAAAGTGCTTTTGTAAATTGGAGACTCAGCTCTGATAAAGTAAATGGAATAGCTTATGTTGTTTTTTATAATACAGAGAGAAATAAAACACCATGATAGAAAAGGAGAAAGCTATATGTTTGCATATACGAATGCCTATAGGAGTATGCTTCACTTATAGCGTTACTTGGAGTTTGGAATACTGTTTGCGCAAGTGCTACCTCTCCTTCCTGATCCTTTTGTTCAGTCTTTTCTGGATGGATGTACTTTTCCTGAAAAACTAGGTGGTGGTGAATCGCAGTGATGTTGCAATGATCAGGTGTGTTATCTACTGTTGTGCAGTCTGCTTTACCCCTCCCCTGAAGACGTAAATGGGTCTTGTTTTTCAAATTTGTTTCTTCCTATGTTTTCCCAGAGTGCTGTGGACTTCACCTGCACCGTCCAGATAAGAAGCCCACTTTCCCTCCCTTATCCTATCCCTCCTCCTTTCCCTCAACTTCTAGGAAGGGGAGGGCACCAGAATTTCTATCGAGGTGGCCCTGGACCTTGTGTGAGGCCCCGTTTCTCCTATAGATCTCTGTTTACTGGCTGATAACATNCACCTGCACCGTCCAGATAAGAAGCCCACTTTCCCTCCCTTATCCTATCCCTCCTCCTTTCCCTCAACTTCTAGGAAGGGGAGGGCACCAGAATTTCTATCGAGGTGGCCCTGGACCTTGCGTGAGGCCCCGTTTCTCCTATAGATCTCTGTTTACTGGCTGATAACATATTTGGGGTGGAGTCTGACTTTCTCGCTCTCCTCCCCTCTTGGAGCCCCCAGCCGCTGAGGTGGGAAGTTCTTCATCAGTCCATCCCCTTTCCCCTGCCTCTCACAAGAGACTAAAGGAGAGGCATGGATATCCAACATTTCACTGCTCTTCCCTGGCATCAGTTTTGTTTCTCAGCTTTTTCTCTTTTTGTGCATTTATTGGCTTTGCTTGTTTCTTGTTTTGCTCAACAGCAAAAGCAGGAGATGGCTCTGATTCCTGAAAAATTTTGTTGCCCTGCATGGCCCTGAATAGTTTCCCTGAGACTAAGATTAGCTTTTGCAACTAAGGAGATAGCAACAAAGTGAAATTAATTTAATTTGGTGCAGTCATATGTTAAAGTTGACTTCCTGAAGAGTTGGAAAGACATCTGCATTCCCTCCAAGTTCTGCACTTGTTACTTGCAATGATAAAAGCACTGTTTCAATAAACTGGGGGAAAACTCATTTGCCCCTTAGCAGTAATAACCGCAACACAAATCGTTCTGTGCATAAAGTAAACTGTAAAATATTACATGTACATGTCTTCATATATGGTGTATCTATGTATAAGGACATGGTCTGACTGGTATACAAGAACTGAATGTTCTCCCTGGCTTTGATGCACATATTTCTGAAATGCAAAGAGGCGTTATTTTATTTCTATGCAAACCCTGGCCGTTGCTTTCTTGCTACTGTTCTTGTCTTACAGTTTTGATGGTGCTTATGTATGGAGGCATGCTACTGAGATCTTGAAAACTGGCTTCGGTGTGGCTTCATGCGTGATTTTTTGTAGCTGCTCAAGGTTCCTGTGAAGAGGGGAATGTTCTCACCCCTTCACAGAAGCAGTCCCCTTAGTTAATGGGGGAATTGTCTCAGTGTCTTGTTTAATAAAATATATGGAAAGTACTTACATGTATTGTGTTTTACTGCAAAAATGTATCTTGCTTTAGTTAAAACTACAACACTGCGATGTTTTATGCATAAAAAGGGATACTAATTCCTTATGTTTTTTTTCTTCGTGAGAATAATTACATAATTTTGAGGTTTGATTTAAAAACCAGCACTTAATTTTACCCATTATGAGTTTCCATTTCTCTTTATTAGAGCTAATCTCACTGTAACCTAATATGCAACTAAATTACTTGCAAACCTAACTTTATAAATTTAAGTGTTTTGTGTATCATAAACGGGGCTGTGGATTCTCTTTACGAATAAATGAGGATATGATCCTGCAAAGGTCAGACCGTATGAAACAAATAAAATTTCTGCATATAATAGCAAACTGTCCAAAAAAGAATTTACTTTTCCGAACACACTCTACTTATGCAAGTGTAGAGGCTCACTGCACCGTATTCTGTGATGTCTCTGCTAGGCTTGTTTGAAGTTAGTCTAGCCTTTTGATGACACTCATCACCTTTAACTGCAGCTGGTAAAAAAGCACCATTAGGTGCTGTAGCGAGTTGTATTTCCTGAGAAACTCGTAACTGCCTTCCTTATGAGATCTAGTACCTGAGCTCACCGTGTGCAATGCTGGTGGGTACCATAAGTAGCGATAGTCTAATCTAAATGCGGTGTGGATTGCATTTGGTAACTCTGTGTCCAAAATAAAGGCATGCAATCTTCAAAGCAAATGGTTCAGTTTTTTGTCCTAAGTTGTGGTCACAACAGCTTTGATCGTTAAGAGCTACTAGGTAATCTCCTCTAGCAAAAGAAGATTTTTCCGTCAGCGGGAGGGAACTTCGTAAGTTCAAAAATTCGTTTATTTGATCAAGTTCCTTCAGTAAATTAAAAAATGAAAGGAGGTGAATCGGTGAATTATGGATTCCTGGATATGTCTTAAAGTACATACCTAGAAAATTAAACCGTACATTATGTTGAGACAGAGACATATAATAGAGGTCCAAATTCAGAAGAAATTTTCACACTGGAGATCCCACTGGCTTAAATCTGGTTGTATGCCATGCATTTGAGCATCATGTTCATGTTCTTCCAACTGTAATGTGTTATTTTCCAACAGTCATGCACAGTGTTTGCTTTGGGATGCATTCCATAGTGACACATTGAGCCACAGTTTTCCTAGGCTGGCTAGAGTATGATAGTTGTCTTAGATTGCTGGTTGATAATCCAGCAAGGAGTACCTCTTGATATAACCAAGTGATAAAAAATGAGCTGAAATTTCTTTATATTTTCTTGTATATTTTGAAAGGTCAGATTTCTGGCAGTCTCATGTTACTGACAGATGTTTAATCACCAAAGCAAAAGATGATTTTGGTTATCTGAACTAAGGACAAGTACAAAAGCAGGTACAATGTCCTTTTAGAACTGAAGTTTGTGGTTGAGTAACCAACTAATGCCAGAATCACAGCCTTGGGTCCTCTTTCTGGCACATTCATATTATTTATAAATGCAAATCATTCATATTATTTACTGTACAATAACTATAGTTATTGCTGAGGTGGAGCAATAAAACCAAGTAACTAAGCACATAAATATATTTTGCCTTTCCTCAATTTAGAAATATCCTAAGCATTAAAATTAAGTAGCAATAAGCTTTTTCTAAGCATCCTAAATCACAGCAGTTAGTTAGGTATAAATGATGGAGTGGTGCTTCTTCAATTAATAAAATTGTACATTGCATCTCTAACTGCAACATACTAGAATCTAAACACAATTGTAATCATATCATATGCTAAACTGCATGTAATTAAAATATTGAATAGCTTTGATGACCGTTTGTGAAGTAAGAAGAATTAAGTTTAAAAAGGTTTATATTTCTAATCAGTAGAATTTTTATCTTCTGCCTTAGAAGTGGTTTGCTTAATGGGTTTAGTTAATGAAGTAATTAACAAAAGGACTTTTAAAAAACTCGAGACTGAAGGCCCTTGCCTTTGTTCTACCTCAGATTTAAGTCTTAGACGAATCTTTACAAGCTATTCCTTCTCTCTTCTGTTTTTTTTGGTGCTGCTCAGAGTCAGGCTCTGCCCAGGTGGCTGTGCAGGCGTCTCCCCCACGGCGCCAGATGCTTTGCTCCCTGATTTACTGCTGGGGCGCTTAGGTTATTTTAGGACCTGTGAGTTTCTGAGCTATGTTCACCTCTACTGAAGTCGTGGAGGGAAAACTATCTTACAGCTTTTGATGTTAGGCTATTAATCACAACGTAATACATTTTAATCCTTTTTTGTTGTCATGTTTATTTAAGTGCTAAGCCATCCAGAAAGACCGAAACCAAGAGGCTGAATTTTAGACTGAGATCAGTTACCTTCAATATAGGGAGTTATGAGGTTTTCCAGTGATGCAGATTTTACAAGATCAGATTCTGATACTCATATTTTAAGTTTTTTTTATATCCAGTCTCTCTTAGTTGATTTATTATGCTTCTTACCCATGATAAGCCTGGAGGAAAAACGAGTGCTATGCCCTTTACAATACTTGAAGGTCATTGGCCCTGCAGACTTTTCCTCTTTTCCTTTTTTTCCCCTTTCCCTTTTTTCCCCTTTCCCTTTTTTCCCTTTCCCTTTTTTCCCTTTCTCTTTTTTCCCTTTCTCTTTTTTCCCTTTCTCTTTTTTCCCTTCCTTATTTTTCCCTTTCTCCTTTTTTCCCCCTTTCCCTTTTTTCCTTCTTTCCCTTTTCCTTTTTCCCCCTTTTCCCTTTTTCCCTCCTTTCTCTTTTCCCTTGTCTTACCCTCTTTTCCATCCTAAACTTTGTTTGACATCTTCACCTTATAGAACATATTCCCCAAGCAACTTATTGTTCCTATTTTTCTTCTGTGGCCTCTTTCCACGTTGCTTATTATTCAAATATGGTTCAAAATGGCATATATGTTCTTAATGAGGGCTCTGTGTTGTTTAGTAGATAAGAACAGACACCTCACACATTCCATCAATGATGCTTTTCTTACTATTTTAGAACTGCATTTCCCATTTTTCTCATATTTTTGATTTATGGAGACAATGCTTTTCAGGTGACTTTTGGCTTAGCTTGCATGGAGAGAGGAAGGTTAACTCGAAATCACTAGTGTTGATCTTTAGTGTTTTAATTTCTAGCTAACTCTGGTGAATGGTGGTGCAAGTCTGCATCTGGAAGATCTACTCTCATGTATCAGCAGGAGGTAGTAGAAATCCGGATCTCGTGCAGGCACCACTGTCCTGAATGTTCCTGGTTTTTGCTGATTTTGTCAGCACTATACTAGCTTGTGTGTACGTGTGCGTGTTTGTGTGCGTAGACTTTACGGTTAAAGGGTGACTCTCCTGTTGTGACAGCTGGTTTGCAGGGTTGATGGGTTGGGAGGAGGTGATCGATTGTGCAGTCATGCTTAGGTTACAGACATCGCCATCAGGCCCCAGGAGAGTCCGCACACTGCTCAGCCGTTTTATATTTTTTGGCATCTCCCCGTCTCATCAGCACAGTCAGTAGATGTGTTCTCAGGTCTTTTGCAGCCAATGACTAAGGTGTTAAGAAAACCCTTAATGTAGGGATTTTGGATAGATAAGAGGTAATCCTTAAAGATGTAATGAGAAATGATATTGGGCAAAAATAGCATGTGAAACATTTCTTGGGGCACAGTGCCTGTTGGATACAGGATGCTTGATTTGAACCAGCATTTGTTGGATATGTCTTGTGCTTAGTTGAGTCGTAAGTGTGAATAATTAAATATCTGCCTACTGCATGTGGCCTTGTTCAAAGGCCAAATACAGTTAGATACAGCATGCAAGATAGTTAAAGGGGTCCTGAGAGCTGCTGTTGCAATGTGGTGCAGCAAAAGTAGCTGAATATTTTGATTTGTGTTTTTCTGGTGCACTCTTTTTGCATTTAGAAGATCAAACAGGAACAATTCAAGCAAAGTCTTCCTTCATATGAAACAGGACACTGCCATCAATTTAGACTTCTCCTCCAATGCATTGCAGGGCCTGCCCACTGGAAGGAGGTTTTCCCTGTCGCTAATGGAGACCGTCAGTCACCCATTGACATCAAAACTGAGGAAACCAAGTATGATCCCTCTCTCCGTCCTCTAAATCCGAATTACGATCCGGCTTCTGCTAAAATCATCCTTAACAACGGGCACTCCACCAGTGTTGAGTTTGATGATACCGTCAACAAATCAGGTTTGTTCCTTTCCTGTTGTGCTCTGTCTTCTTCCACCATTTCCCGAACAGAGTACATACAGCCTGAGCATGTCTCACTGCCAGGTGTGAACTCCTCATAAACAGTAAGGCTTTGCTCCTCCAGATGAGAGATTCCTTTTTACCCTGTCTTTCAGCGTGATACAACGTGGGAGTGTATTTGGACAAGAGTTTGAGGTTGCGTTTCTTAGAAAGTGCTCGAATTCCCTTTTCACAGGGATGGTTTGATCCACCTCAACCAGCTAGACAGTGCCAGCTCCCCTGTTTGAACAGTGTTGTATACAATTTTTCAAATGCTGCTCTCTCTCACTGCAGATGAATCCTTTGTGTCTCATTACAGGTTCATTCCAACCGAATCGCTCAAGTCTCTTACCTGACTTTAGCTACAGGTCTGGTTATATATTTTTTCCCTTTTTACAATTCATACCTGAGCTTCTCGTGTCAGGAAAGAGCCAATACAGAACAAATGAAATATATCCCAAGTGATCCCTTTTCTTCTCTAAAAAGTGTTATTGTCCCAGTCTTTTCTAGGAGTATGTAGCTTCCCTTTATGCAAGCAATAATTCCTATTTAGAAGTTCTCTGGTTTAGCATAGTCTTTGTGATGTTAGTGCCTTCATCTTTAAAACCTTCTTTTGGATGGTAGGCAAGCTAGCACGCCTTGCCTTGAAACTGTAGGAGTGCAGTTTCTACAAGCGATAAAGTCCTCTTGTGGTTGCATGAGGCTTAGCTGAGGATCCAAGCCCTTACGGTGCATTCACAAGGTTCAAAGGCAGAGGAGGACTAATTTGTGATCAATTAGCGTGTCCATTAGTCCTGAGGAACTATTGGCTTATAGTCGCAACAGAGGGAGACTTAAATGGAGACAACATCATACTTTGCTTTCCCAGAGAGTCTTAGATTACTTCTTAAATTTCCTGTCGATACAAGCAACATTGGATGTTGCCTGAAAGCCATCAGCTGACCGTCAGTGATCTGGTCTGACCTCGTGTGTGTCAGATGCCACGGGACTTCCCAGAATTAATCTCTGCTTCAAGCCCAGTAAGCATGGGTGAACTAAAGCACATCTCTTAGGAAAGCATACAATCTTGATTTCAAAATTTCCAGCGATGATGAACCTACCACAGCCTTTGGTAAGTTGTTCTAATTGTTAATTACCCTCACAATTAAAAAAATTGAAATCACACCTTTTTTCTGGTGTGATTTAGATCAACTCAGCCTTTAAACTCCTTTTATATTTTTTTTAAAAAGGTAATACATATGAATATGAATACACCAAGAGCCTCTTCCACTTTCTAACTCTATCCGTGAAGTGACAGGGCCTGAACATAGTATGTCTGTAGGCTTACAATGGTACCAAAGCAGTGGTAAAGTGGTCCTCTTCTTACTGCTTTCCTCAGGCTGTATCTCCAAGGATATATAGTTCATGTCATGGCAAAGCACTGACAGATATTGATGAGGTAATTAACAAATTTAATCCCCAGCCTACTTCAGGAGACTCTGTATCTTCTATGTACGGACTAGATTTTTCAGTCCACGTACATGGCTTTGCATTTTGGCCATATCATGCTTTACTTACCAAAGAATTTGAATCATTCTGTATCCATAAACTGAGTTATTCACTATTTTCCCTAATATTTGTCACTGACAAATGTTATCAGTAATGTTTTTGTTTTCTTTCAGGTCATTGATCAAAAAATACTGAATTTTCTAGGGCCAAAATTTGGCCTCTGGGGCATCCCTGTGAAGTAAGCACTCCTGCCATATGGTGGTTTTATGCAAAAAAATCAAATTAATTGCTACTAAATACATTAGCATCTTTCAATACATTAGCATCTTTTAACAGATTATTAACTGACTTCCATATGAACTATTTCTTCACTTTGGCCAGCACTGAAACTGGGCTGTCAAGTCTGTAACTGTTTATGTAATTCTGTTTATCCTCTTGCATACCACATTCTCTGAAATCGGTCTATTGATGTTTCAAAGACCTCTTCTTCTGGCTCTTTTCAAGCTTCTAGATGCTGGTATTTGCCTTAAATAGCTCCTGACTGACCTCTTCCTTAACTACTGTTGGAATGGAAGGGTTTTACCATCACTGTATGATGTGGCCCAAATACACCATCAGGCCATTTTCCACATTTTTCAGCAGAAGTATTTTGTTGAATGCTGACAAATTTCTGCGTAATTGTTTTCCCTCAGCCAGGTAGAACACCGGCATTTACACATTTCTGGGATCATTTGCCTCCAAGTTTTCAATCCTTGAAAGAGGGAATTTGTTTTAGGAGTGCCACTTCCCCATCCCCTTTGTTCTCTAGGTTTATAGGTCCTGTAAAAGCATATTTTTGAGTTGAAGTTTTAAGGACGTCAAATATTTTTTCCCCACAGATAAACAATTCCAGTTCCTTTTCACTAGCCAGGCTACTTGTGTTAGCAGATAGGCAACCTTTCTCTTTATTTGGGGGTATTTTGTTCCCAACAAAGTTTAGGTTTTGGACTAAACTTAGAAGAGAGAAAAAATGACTGTTGACCTGACCAGTGCTCTTTTAATTTAAAAACCATCTGGTTAAAGCTCCCATCCTTTCCCCTTAAAACCTCTATAATGAGCAAGTAAACCAGCCCGGACTAATTCCCAAACCCTTAGAGGAGATACAGAGCTGGGAGAGTGGGGTGATTGGTTCTGCTGTGAATAAAGAATCTTTCTGAACGTGATTCACATTCAAGTCTCTGTGCAAAGATGGTTTGGTTTCAACGCTCATTAGGCAAAAGACGAGCACTTGCAAAAGCCAAACAATGAAAAGCCCACCCATATGCATGTGAAGTTGAAATAAATGGCTAATTAAGTGTCAGGAATATTGCACTTGTACAATGCATATGTAGTGTTGGCTTCGTTTTATTTATGTTAATATATGCTCCTTTTTCTCAAACTTCAATCTGATGTAACTGGATTTAGTTGTAAATGAAGAGACTTGAAATTTTTTTTCAAGCTCCAAATTCCAAAGAGAAAAGAAATTCTGTTCACGCTATATTTTTCTATCCTCTCCCTTATTCATAAAACCTGTGTTTTAAGCTTGATTTCTCAGTGATTCTTTTAAATACATTCAAGAGAGGAAACCACTTGCAAAATAGAAATATTTTCCCATCTTCTGAGAAATACTCTGCCCGTAGCAAGATAAACCTAGTGACAACAACATACCCTTTAGTGGGCCATAACCCACTAATCTACACATAAATGCAATTTGGAAAGTCACTTCCTGGACAAATGAGGGTTTCTGTAGTACTTCAGAGAAATGGAAAGCCATCTGAGACAGCTTTTGAGAAGGAGCAGGGGACTGTCTGAAGACTGAAGTCTGGTGTGAAGTTAGAGGATGTGGGTAGTGGCTCCCGTTCCTGCAGTGAAGCCTTTTCGTCTGCTTGGGTTTCCAGTGCTGACCGGGGGGCCGCTCAGCGGGACCTACAGGCTGCGCCAGATTCACTTCCACTGGGGGTCCAACGACGAAGCCGGCTCCGAGCACGCAGTGGATGGGATGAAGTACGCAGCAGAGGTAAGACTTTACATGCAGTCATCTGTACATCTAAGCTTGTGACTAGTTTTTCCATTGTAAGAATAATGTTGCCTCTCCTCTTCCGGCTTTTCATTCTCCCCCCATTTTACCGAAAGACACCCAGTCTTCCTGAAGTGTTGCATGTTTGGTCCTTTCTCAAAAGAGAACGTATTTGAAAGCTTTGGAGAGGATTAAAAAAGGAGTACAGAAGACAAGACCTTGATAAGAGCAAGATTTAATGTTCAAGAGTTATTTTAAACTTTGTGTTTCACTGTCTCTTCCTTGGAGAATATTTTCAAAGTCAGCTTCAGTTACAAACCACAGAATTACTTGATTTGGGGCCTGTGCAGTGTAAAATTTATGCAAGACCTAGGAGTGTTGTGTTTTGTGGTGCATTTAGCAATATGGTGGTTATGACTTTATTTGAGAACTGCACCTTAATAGCTGTGGAGGTACTACTGCGTTTCAGTGGAGGCAGCGTGCCCCAGGGAGAAGGGCACTGTCTGCTCTGGCGTGGAGAGTTTGCTCCTGCTCTGTCTCCTGCGGTGCGTTTGAGTAGTCTACAGTAAAAAGTATTCAGTATCCATTTCCTCTTTGCAAATGGAAGTAACATGGAGGATTTTGATGAGACTGAGGTCTTTAACAACAAATAGTTCAGACAGTGAAGACTTTTCTCGGGTTAAAAAGGAGTAAAAAGTATAAAGTATAAAAATAAATGGTAATGGACAAATAAGACAAAATACTAAAGAAGAAAAAAATTAAATGTATGCACAGTGGTGTGATCAGATTTTACTGGAAATGCTGTAAGAGATAGTGGTCAGGAAAAAAATCGATTTTCTAACACTAATGGGGAAAAGTGACATTTGCAGTGTTTAAAGGCTTATGTTTTCCACAGGAACCAGGTGAGATGGAATATAAAGAATTAATAGAGGTGCTTTAAAACCATTAAGTACCAACCCCAAATTTCTAGCTGAGAAAATATATATGTGTTTCCCATCTAAGAAACCAAATGGAAGGAGAAAATATCTCTGAATTTCTAGCCAGTCTAAAAACCTTTCCGTTACCTGTTGGTTGGGTAACCTTCCACAAGAAGCTCTCTAAATGGCACTTTGGCCTTGGGATAAGAAACCCAGAATTAAGATCAAGGCTTCTGAGCACTGTTCACACTGAAGAAAATACCTCAGAAGGAGACATGAAGATGGTTTCAGTGCTCACCTTCATAAGGAAGATGTGTAAGATTTCAAGAAAAAGCATCTACCAAGTCGAAGGAAGAATTAGTGTACAGGTAAAGACGACTGCAAGGTTCAGCCCCCTAATCCAACCGGGAAGCAGAAGGGATCCATGGCTCCATTCTTTGTGACAACGTATGGTCTGATCAAGGTCTCTTCACAAGCTGCAGTGACAGAGCGGTGGTAAGATGGGATATATTCCTTAAAAAGAAGTCACAAGCCGTTGAGAATGGGGCTGTACCCAAAAGTGTTTCACAGCTCTGTTTGTTTGGGGGTTTTGGTTTTTAGGGGAGTTGGTTTTGGGGGTTGGTTTGGCAAAGCTATGAGGGAGTGGGAGCGGGCTTTATTTAGTTGCGGGAATTTTGCTTTTTGTTCTTTGTTGGTTTTTTTTGTTTTTTTAAAAATCCACAATAAAAGTCAATTCTGACTGAGTATCTGTTTCCTTTTTGTGTATATAAAAACGTAATTGTTTACAAGTTGTTCAATGTAGGTTTTGTGAACTTACAATTGTGAGTGGTGCAGGCCCTATGAGCTCCAGGATACTAATGCATCTGAGAATGGTTTAGTGGACTGTGTTCTCCTCTGAGTCTAATTTATAATATTTTTAGCAACTTTCCTTCAAGGATCTCTGAAGTTGTGTGCCAGCATGTGTTTCATCATGAGCATACATGTATTATTATTTATTTCAGTGGGATTCCTTACTTGCTGAAAGAAATGTTTCAGCGCTTTAGAGACCAGGTGCTTAACAAACGTTTAATTATACCTTGTAACACCGATTAATGGCTCTATTTTACAGATATGGAAAACTAAAACTCACAGAGGTTATGCAAGGATTGAGATGTAGAGTTAAAATCTTCACACTCCTAGATTCCTATTTCAACCACACAGCTGTGTTGCTTCCCATAAAAAGCCTTTAAAGCAAGTTCCAGCTTTCCTAAATTTCTCTTTAGAGGTCTCGAAGTGCTGTATTCCAAAGTCAAGACTTTTTTCAGGCGTTCATCCCAGTTTCAGTCATTCAGTGGAGCTGCTTTTCAGCACTCCGAAAGAGTGAAATTCAAAGTCTGGAAAGATGCTCACCAATTTTAGAAAAGCCAATCCCATGCCCTGTTTCTGAACCTCTCTTTCTTTATCTATGGGTAGTAAGATTTACTAATCCACTGAAGACTTCAGAGAGTAATTAATGTTTGTGAAGTACTTAGTCTTATGCGCTGTGTGAGTGTTTGTGCTCTCTCCAGTTTGGCAGTCGGACTGTTGCTCAAGGCTGGGATGTCCTGACGTTTCCCAGGAACCAGGAGCTCCTGCTGCGGAGCATTGGCAGGATTTGGGAAACCTGGCTTAGCAGGAGGGACTGAGGTGGTATGGGGGTAGACGTCACGGGCTTTCCTTTCCCCACCTGGGTAGGTGGTGTCTTTAAGACCGTTCCAGAATAATGCATGTTGGAAATGTAAATGCTCAAACCTGAAACAGTCAAGCAGCTTGCAAGTGCCTAACTACTGGTAATCATAGCAAATGACATTTGGAGAATACTGAAAATGAAATCTTGATGTTCAGCTTGAACTAAACAGGGGAAAAGGGGTCAGTGCAAGTTTAGCCTGTGTTCCTCTGCCTTTTTTGTAGCTATTTATGTGGCTGTTTAATGTTACTGAAAGCTTGATTGAGGAAAAAGAGGAGCAACTAATAACATTCTCATGATTTTCAATCACTTTTCAAAATAAGCTGTACTAAAAATGGATTTAAAAGCTTTAGTTATATAACCGTGGGATATCTTGTCTTAGCTTTTCTGTTCAAAACCTGGGNAGTTTAGCCTGTGTTCCTCTGCCTTTTTTGTAGCTATTTATGTGGCTGTTTAATGTTACTGAAAGCTTGATTGAGGAAAAAGAGGAGCAACTAATAACATTCTCATGATTTTCAATCACTTTTCAAAATAAGCTGTACTAAAAATGGATTTAAAAGCTTTAGTTATATAACCGTGGGATATCTTGTCTTAGCTTCTCTGTTCAAAACCTGGGAACACAGCAGCATTTTGCCAGGCACTGTGGTGTGTTGGTTGCTGCTAAATTTTGAATAATCCCAGCCACTGGAAATGCTTTTGCCATTTGTGTGAACTACATATTTACCAATTTCGTGAAACATTTGCATTTAGAAAACTAAATGGCTCTGAATACAAAAGAGTAGAGTACCAAACCCCGTAAAGTTGCAGTATTAGTTTGTGATTATTTGAGTTCAGCGAGAGTTGATGCTGTCTGTGTTTCTTGCTTTTCAGCTTCATGTGGTCCACTGGAACTCAGAAAAGTATTCCAGTTTTGTTGAGGCAGCTCGTCAGTCAGATGGATTAGCAGTCATGGCTGTTTTTCTGAAGGTAAGGGAAGAATGCCTCAGCCTTCCTGATAAATCTGCATTATGAGCCCAAAGGGATAATGGTGATGGTTGGTATAATTATTGTTAAAGAGGCACTTGTTTTATATGGGCATTAAATTATACTGTTTCTTTCATACTGTTTACTTTCCAATTGAAGATTGAAAATATCAGATTAATAGATTTTCAAGACAGTCAGACTCTTCAGTTTGCCTAGTCTGCACTTCTGTAAAACATAAGATGTGGAACTTAATTCAACTGCCCTATATGGATCCCAGTAACTTGTGCTTGACTAACAGGTTTCCTTAGGAGGGTGATCTGATTTGGTTCAAACGCTTCTTTAACAGTTTGGTTTTGAGCTGACATTTTCTTCTGAAAACTGAAAAAAATCCCCATATTCTGGAGAATTGCCTTGTAATTGTTATATACCTCTTTGCCTCCTGCACCTGTTCTAAGACAAAATTCAACTCTTTCAACAGCTTCAGAGAGTTCACACAATCCACGACAAAGGACAGGGCTTTGGTCAAATCTGTAGTTTCTGCCTGGCTGCCAGAGCTTCCTGGGCACAGCTGGTGCTGGCGCTGGCGCACTCAGTAAGCCGTTACACACAGCAGCTGCAAAGAACTGCTTCAGTAATTCTGTCTTTCCAGTTTAGGTTTTGATTCAATGAAAGTTTCACTGGATTTCTTAGCACACAAATTCTGCTTAGGCTACGTAAGAATGATGTTTTCACTGTTTCAAGCAGTTTAAGTTTCAGATGTAAGCCTGAATCTTTGAATATCCTGTGTATAAAACATGAAAAAAAAATTGCTTTTATTTCCCTGCAGTGTAAAGTTTGTGGGCCTTTTTTAAGCTGAAATAATTACTATGAGTAGCCAAATAAACACTGTGAGCGAAAGAGTGGATATTCTTTGCAACCAGTACTATTTCTAAGAACCAGCTGGTCACAGCCTTGTGCTCACAAAATCCATCAGATCTCACAGTCACTTAAGTAACGTTACATAAAACAATTTCATTATGCATTTGCTTTTTGATGATTTATTTTTCTCTGGACCTCAAGTTTTTTTTTGTCTGTGATATCAATAGATTGGCGAATGCAACCCTCAGCTGAAGAAGATTACTGACCGCTTGGACACCATCAGAATCAAGGTGAACAAATGCTTCTAACAGAATATTAATACTGGTGGTTGCCTTTGTCGTTTTGGGTTTTTTTGGTAACCTGGATGCTACTTCCTTCACCTTCATGTTCCCTAGTCACTAGTTTCACAGATATCCATGTCTGACTCTAATTTGGGACAGTTTAGGAGCATTCTTGTTAGGTAAGGTTGAAAACTAAGCAGACAAATAATAATTTTTGTACAACAAGAGATCAGAGGAGAAAGCTAATTCCCCATAGAACCTAACTTCTGACAAATCTGGTACTATGAGAATATTAACAGGAGAAGAGCATACTTTATGGAAAGCTGTGAAAAACATGAGGGAAAGGTTTCATCCTTTATTTTGCTGAGGTACAGGATGAGAAATAAGCTGCCGTTTGAGTGAGCCAGACTCACAGCATCATGTTTTGTACAGGCGTCTCTGGCCTAGTAGCCAGAACAGGGGGAATTAGTAACCCATGGGCCAGGGAGGAGTGAACGGGGAGGGGAGCAGGTGGCAGGACAAGGGACCTGTTGGGTTACTCCGCCAGCCCCATCAATTCCACGTTGAAAGTCTGACATGTTCTCACCTCTCCCTCCAACATCCATCCCATGGCCATTTGTAACTATGGGGAGCCGATGCTAACACGATACCTTTGAAGGTGTCCTTGCTGGCAGCAAAGCTGTCACAGAGGTAAGACTTCAGCAGAAGGGCACTGGCCCAGCTGCTGTGATCATGCAGGATGTTGCTACCTCCTTTGGCATGATTTGTCTTGGATCCTTGCTTTTAAATAATATTGCTCTGTTTTTTTATTCATCTTAACTTTGTGTAAGAAATACTTTTCTAAATATATTGAGGATCATCATGAGGCAGTTTTTTTTTCTTTCCAGGGTAAGAGAGCACTATTCACAAACTTCGATCCTAGCTGTCTGCTTCCCAAGTCCCTGGACTACTGGACTTACTTTGGCTCTCTCACTGTTCCACCTCTTCTTGAGAGTGTCATCTGGATTGTTCTGAGAGAGCCCATAAGTGTTTGCTCTGAACAGGTATTTTTTGATTTTTTCACTGCTATGGCAATGTTGCTTTTGTAAGACTTGAAATTGTAAATGCCACCCAAAAATATAGTTTTTTGCAGACCTTGGCATTGCATACCTTATCAAATTTTCAAAGGACAAAATGTGTCTATCAAATTTATCCTGACTTGTTTTTGCCTTTCTTTGTGTAACAGCTATTTATTACCAATTTTTAAAAAAAGAATCAACATGCTCTATTTATCAATCAAAAACAACCTACAAGGAACTTACAGAAAAAAAGGTTCTGGTGACACCTAGAAATCCTGTAATTCCACTTGATTTGATTATTTGCATATCCTGCTCAGAATTCTTCTCCGGCATTTTTATTTGGCGGATCAACAGTAAATTCCTTCTTGCATTCCAGATGTGTAAAACTTGGTGAATTTACAAGAATAATGAAAAGCAGATACAATTGTAATAAGTTGGTTTTCATGTGAATCTGTCTTAGGAAAAGCATGATACCACATAAAAGAGTCTACTTACATTCCGTGTTAAATTAAGCACCATGCTATATATTAATGTTGCAACAGTGACACCCAGTGGGACGATCATCTTGGGTATAAACGGGTTTTCGCACTGGAGGCACTGAAGTATGTCAGATAGCTGCTTCTAATATTGGATGTTGATAAGTACATCACCTGCAATATGTTATCAATATTCTGGGCACACCGTTCTTATGAATTCTGTACCACAGCGTTTGTCTCACTCATGGTCAATATTACAAATACCTCAGAAAATTCAATACCCTAGGCCACGTAGTCAGCAGGAACGGTGATTTCAGTCTGTGCAAAATGTTAAGACAGTTCACTGAATGGGTGCCTGTTAGTCAGGAGACCTCAAATTCTGTTTGTAACTGGTCTGAAGTCATGTATTTGCTCAGTGTGTCCATTTTTCTCATCTGTCTGTCTTCCCCACTCCTCTCAATCCATAAGACCCACTGCAGTGGATATGAGTCTAGGATTGAAAGTCTATGTTAAGATACGAACTTCCAAAACATAAGCCAGATTAAAAGATTCTTATTTGATCTAATCTACAGTTAATATATTTTAAAATGTGAAATACTGTATGCAAACACCCATTTGTAACAGGTTCAGAGGGCACAGTGTCAGAAACAGTGTCAGGTACAGTGATTCTTCACTAGCCATTTTTCATAGACTGTAACTATATCTTATGTATTAATGTATAAATGTGCTGCAGTCTTATAAATATAAGCATGAATATAGTTAAAAGTGTTTGTTTCCAATAATGTCCACTATTGTGATTGATCAGTCATCACCACAGCTGATACTGTTTTGCTATTTAATTTTATTCCTCAAGTTTATATTTCTTTGGGGTTTTACAGTTTACTGCCTACTTTTTGGTACACTTTTCAGGTTGAAAGAAATTTAAAATAAATTTAAAGTTTTTAGAAACTCACAGGGAGCCTGAATTATAAATGTTAGCTTTAGAATGGAGTGGAGTAAGATAATATTGACTTTTTTTGTTTTTAATGCAATTAAGATGCAATGTTCTATACAACTAAATGCTCTGTTATAATGGGATTATTTTTGTACTGTCCTACACTTGGTAACCACAAAGGGAAGTAAGGTGGTATATAGAAACAGTGAATTTTGGAAATATTAGAAATTAGGCAAAATACTAAACTTCAGGTCAGAATTCAGACTCCAGTTTCCTGAGATCAGACGCGGAGCTCTGATCTGTTTTTCTGCTGAGATCAGCTTAAGCAGAGAAGCTTACGCTGAGGTATGAATAACTGCCTGTTCTATGTCTCCACAAGAGAAAAGTTTTTATTCGCTCCTGGTTTGCGTACATGTTTAATATATCAGAAGTGCTAATTACAGAAGCTTTCTATAGCATCGCAACGATTATTCCAGGTTAAGTGTGAATATACTGTAAACAAGAAGATGTACACAGGTACATGTAAGAAATCTAATTTTTGGCACCAAACATTCCGAGTCTCCAAACTATAAAATCAAACTAAATAATATAGAAAACTCTGGTTTGGATCAGGTTGTGGAAGATACAGTGTGAACGCAGGAAACAAATAATCCTTATGCTCAGTTTCATTCTGACATATATTTTGGGAAATTTTCTTGGTAGTCATCATTTTTCAATTGCAAGGACAGAAGTGTTGAAATTGCCATTCCTCACATGCCATAGAAAAATACAATTCCATTCTTCATGGCAGAAAAAAGGAGACAAGTATCTTTAATATTTAGTACATGTTTCTTCATTAGTATGAGCATGAGGGTTTTCTCCTGAACCTTATGTCTCTTTTGATTGCAGCTAGCCAAATTCCGCAGCCTCCTGAGCACTGCTGAGGATGAGGTCGCCTGCTGCTTGCTGAGAAACTACCGGCCTCCGCAGCCTTTAAAGGGACGAGAAGTCAGAAGGAATTAAAGGAGTAAAGCCAGAGTAGTCTCCCTCTGAAACCAAAGGCTGAATCAATTTTGATAGTTAATATACTTTGTGATTTTTTTTTGTGAGTTATTTTAACAAATAGGTGTTGGTTTATTACTGGTTACTATGCAGTCATTTCTCACAGACAAGTATGTCCTGAGTTCTTGCAGGTTCATCAATGTTAACAGCTCTGACTGTGTTTGAGTGCATTGGTTTGGAAGCATTGAGGCGATAGCGTTGCATGCACAGAGGGCAGTGCTAATCGTAAGGGTCAGATGTGGTGAAGGAGTTGTCCAGAATTTGCCACCAAATTAATGAACAGGATCCCTGACAGAGATGACAAAGGATGTTCTGGGATTATTCTTCTGTTCTCTAACACAACATTTAGCTTCTGTTTAAGACTTCACACTGTAATTCTCAAGAAAAAAATATTTCAAGGCTGATATAATTTCATTGCTGACTTCTGCAATACTATGCTTACCTTCCTACAAAAAGCAGTAATGACTAACAGCATTTAAGTAAAACAGGTATTTATATGATCCTGCTATTCTGACTGCTTCATAGCAGTAATGATGTACTGATTGATTTTATTTTTTTAAAAAAGCAATTAGTACGGATTTTGTATATTGCAGGGTCATGTCAGGTGGATTAGGTATTCCTGAATTCCACCGTATATAGTGATGAAATTGCCCTGAAACATGAAAACTGCAAGGTGGAAGGGCATAGAGGGAACTGTTCATTCCTAAATCCAAGGTGTTGCATTTGGTGAATAAAGGACTGTAACACTACATCCATGTAGCATCAGACTCCTAGCACTTAAAATCAGGAGGCAGGGGTAGCTTTTGCTCCAGACTGTTTCATACTAGACACGTTACATGCTGCAGTGTGAAACACTTGCTGCATACCTCGTATCTTGTGCTGGAGCACGGCACTACTCAGGTATGTAACCTTTCCTAGGTACTAGCTGATGTTCTGCTCTCATAGCTGAACTTCAGTGATTACACTTAGATTCCAAGACCAAAGACAGCAGTTAGAGCAAGCCAAAGAAATCAGAATCAAGTCAATAGCTAACAAAAGATCAGTCCCCAATTGCAATGTGTTGAAATGTCTGTCTTTATGAATTGACTTAAGCCTATCTTTCTCTCAGGAGCTTTTGTTATCTGAAAATAATTGTTTGGTTTACACCAAATTTATTTTCATTATTTTAAATGAAATTGCCATAGGATGTAGTTTAGTATAGGATTAGATTTACCCTCAGACTGTGAGAACTACACAGTGAAAACTAGTGATACTTAACAGAGGCAGCTAGAGGTTTCATGGGCAGCAACTACCACCAATCTCTGTAGTGCTTCTAACGAACTTGTCTTCCATGACTGCTCTTCATGAATCTGGTTTTTTATAGGTTTCATAGGCTGTGCCTTTACCTCAACAGATCTTTTGATCTTAGATGGACAAACATGAGGGAAATCACAATCAGGATTGACTTTATATACCTTCTTATAACTGAATAAATTAGATATAGAGACATAGATATTTTAGCTTCGTTTAAGATAGATGGGGATTTTTGTTTTGTCCTCCCCAGCATATAGCTACTATTGCTGCAAGGCCTCTCAATGCCTTCTGAATGCTTTCTGAAGGAAAGAACACAAATAAACCATGGGAGAAGTAAAGGCATTTGGCAGTGGCAGCAGGTACAAGTATTAACCAAAGGGGAAAAATCTGTAGGCACTTTTTGTTTTCTGGAGAAGAATGCAGTTGAAAAGACCTCAGGTTGATTCTTTCTGAATCAGGACATCTGGAAGGTGTGCGTGGAGAGAGCAGGAGTGTGTTGCGTGTTTTCACACCATTTTTTAGACTTAGTGTTGGATCTGATATGTTTCCCTGTCATGTGAGTAGCTGCAGAATATGAACAAAATGTTTACAAATTACACGAAGATTGTAAAGTTTGTTTGCCTCAAAAGAGAAAGTAATAAGGCTACTTCTTCATATCAGAAAAAAAAGTTTTACGTGTTTTTTACATATTGAAAACAGTGGAGTTGAACCAGTCCTTTGATATTTATAAGGATTTCATCAAAATAAAAAATTGATTTTATGAATGTGTCTTGTATTTTCTGTTGAAAAGCTTAAAGTTTTACAGAGAAGGCTGCAGTTTTATTACTAGCTCTTGCAGCTCTAGTTTTGGAAAGAATCGTCACCCCTCATTTGAAGTCTATCTTTGGGCAGGGTAGTATTACGTATCTTTTTTATGTTCCAAGTAATATGTCTTTGGCAGTGGTAAGACATGCAATCAATTGTACATAAAGTTTCTGATAGCGCTTTTTTGAACTATCGACTATTTTTATAGGGTTGTGCAAATAAGTTTTAGAAGAAGACATCATTCACAATAATTCTCCTAACGTGGAGTTGCTGTGTTCATGTTAGGCTGACCTAGCACGGTACTGCATCTGGGCTGAAAGCTAGTGGTGGCATCTGAAAAAGACTAGAAATGCTCAGTTGCCTGAAATCCTTTGGGAACAGCTTCCCAAGTTACCCTTCTGCTGCAACTGTAAGGTGAGAGCAGGGACCCAGTCTCAGCACTGAGCACTTGGTTGCATCCTCAGTCACTAACTTACTCTGCCCAAGCTGCACTGAATGTCAACCAGACTACCTGACGTGCTCCCAGGGAATTAAATCTCAAGTGTGAGCTCCATGCTGTACTAAGATTACTCGAGAACAAACAAGGCCAAACTATGTCATCACCCCCACCCCGACCCTCTTGCAGATCTCTTTGATAACTGTTTACCCTCTGACACACTTGGAGCCTTTACACTAAGAAGAATGAAATGCTCAGTGACCAAAAAACATGTAGGGTATTTGCTGAAAATAGTAGCTGTCAAGAATTGTATGCAGCTGGTTGGTTGGTCACCCATAAACTGATTCTCGGAACTAAATAAACTGCGGTAGAGTCTTGGGGTCAGCTCTGCTGTTTTTGGCACAGGAAGGAAGCAGTGTGCTCTGCTGTGTGGATAGCCTTTGCCAGTCACGCTGATGATGCCTTTCATGTTGCAAAGATGAAGTTTACATCAGCTGGGAATTTTCTTCATGACAAAGAAAAAATCCTAGGAAGTATCTATCTTTCCCTCTGGAGTACAGTGGACTGAAGATGAGGCAGACATCTGTTTGCTGCCATACACCCACTTGCTACGTACCTGTGCTTTCTCTCTCTCTTCAGAGATTTGTCTCTCTGTTGCTTCAGCAAACAGGACTTTGCTGGACTTCAGGCATGAATTGGGACATAAAAGAATTTAAGGAATCGATTCCAGGAAAAAACTCAAGCGTCCCAAACAACCAATTTCGAAATAACTTTACTGAAAGAAGTGGAATATAGCATATGAATAAAGTAACAACATAGAAAGGATAAACTTAATGTAAAGGAAATTTGGGATTTATATTCTTGTAGCTTTAGGTGGGCAAGGAGCAGATTGCTAGAGGTAAATCTTGCCTAGCCTTCAGATGTTAAAAGTTGCAAATAAATGAGACACTCAGAGCACCTTCAGGTTGCAGCCTCAGCATGAAGGTAGGAATGACAGAGAAATTCTATAGATGTTTTTTTCTTTTATTGTCTATTAACTAGGATAAAAAAGAATTGTGACAATCTCCTTTATCACTCTGCTGCTAGAAGACTACATCTAGCTTCTGACCTAACTGTTAACGTTTTGTTGTTCCCCCCACAGTCTGGTCTTGCTTTGTAGTTTTAGCTGTGGAGTGAAGAGTTTTGTTCCATTTTTGTTTTTAATTGCCATTGCTTGCCTATGGTCATTTTTCTTTGATTCTTCTTCCCTGGCATCTCTTTAGGACTTAGGATAAAAACCTTAACTTATAAAGCATCCTAGAAAAAGACAATAGTGTTATATTTCCACCAATGTTCTGCACATATAGACAGCCTGCTTGTTTTTCGTATTAAGTGTTGCTATTGTTTGTTTCCACAGATCTAGCCTAGTAGAGATTTGGTCCGTGACTTAATCTCTTAGATAGTGTTATCCCCATTCCTTTTATCCGTGAAATACTCTGTGGACAGATGGCCTTTTCTGGGTGTCTGCTGTCTTTGTGAGACAGGAGATAATGCTGAAGTCCTTAAACGAAAATGTTTCTAAATTAATGTTTTGTTTGCTGTTTCTGTCAACATCTCCATCGTTCGCACCAAGTACAAGTTTTCACTATGACAAATCATTTTCGTGTGTGACCTATGTTGGATTCTCTTGTGCGGTAGAATTTGAGGACAGGGAATGTCTCTGATAGGAGAGTACCAAATAGCCATGTGAAAAAAAAAAGTTTCTGTGCCTCCGCTTAACAGAACTGATGCTCTGCACAGTCAATTCCTGTCTCACTTCTGTTTTATCAAATTTCACTGACATACTTGGGTACATTAATTTGAATGATTTGTAGATGCTCCTGACAGTTTCATTTTTCAAATGTAAATCGTACAGGTTGCATGCAACAGATAGATGCAATGTATTTTTTATGAAGATCTGATTGAAATTTTTTCTGTGTCTCTCATTTGAAGATATTTTGAATAAAGCATCAGCCATTTAAACATTTTGTTTCCAGTTATTCTCTTTTCTACAGTAGTATGAAGACCAGACAGAAATGTACTCTCAAAAAAATAACGTTTAACAAAAAAATCCAACATTTTGGCATTTTTGAGGAAAAAAAGGAACCCAGCCATCCTTGGTGTTTTTCAGAGAGCCTGTTCTTGATTTCTGTTTTCCCTTTGTCCTGCTTAACCTCCAGCTTCTTATGTAGTTTGTGATTTCATAACCAAACAGCTTAACTGGAAATCACTAAGTATCTCAGCATCCAAACTTTTATTCCAAAATTGGCTTAAAACTCTCATGGTTATATAGAAAGCATAGGTACCTATGTATGAATAGTTGAAAGGATGCTGTGTTCCCAGCTCTGCAGATGGCACCGGCAATCCAAAAATTGCCGAAGGTTATTTAAATAGTATTTGTTACATCTTTGGTTGCAAATACACTTATAAATAAAAGCAATATCTTACCGTTGTATCAAACTAAAGAATACAAGAGTCATGGTACTGTGCTATTCAGCAACATATTAATTTTGAAGTCTGTTAAAAATGTCTGCAGAGCCAAAAAGCCCAAAAGAAATCTTGTGTCTCTCAAAATGGTTTATTTCATCTTCATGACTGGTTCAAGGAACCTTCATCAGAAGATCAAAGCCAGAAGCAAAGCCCAGAACAAAGCCCTTCACAAATGTCTGCTGCCTCAAGTGTGTTTGACTGAATTAGTTTTGAACTGTCTGATACGTAGCAATAACTAAATATGACAAAATCAAAGCAAAACACTATTTATTAATTAACATTATTTGAGTAGCTGCAACATGGTGCGTTGCATTTTCAGCAGGTATCCTGAGCAAATCCTTGAAATATTCTCTTCTGTGCTCATAGTCTGATGGCACTAATGTAACCACTGTTCCTATGTATTGTTACTAAAATGTTTAGTGACCATACTAAACTGTCTAGATATATTCTCTCTGCATATATGTTTATCAATATGTACATGATATACTATATACATGTTACATATGAGTACATATATACACCTACACCGTAGAATATAACGGAAGAGCTGGAGAATGACTCCAGGGCACAGCAGATTCTGTTGAGTATTATGGAACTGAGCTGACGCTGGATGCCACCAGCCTCCTGAAGTCTGCAGACAAGGCCTTGTGCCCAGAGAGGCTTCAGTTTTGGTATGCGTATGGTGTCAGTGATAGCTACGTTCAGTAGGTAGGTATATGGGAATGCTAAATATGCAATGTTGAGATGATGCTACCTCAGCAGAAGCTGTCTCTCCTGGATGCTGGAGATGCCCAGCACTCTTACATGCACTGGCAAATGGTGCTGATAATACAAAATCTTGTTCTGTTTTGACATATTCTCTGGAGATGGATGGATGATTGATTGAGGACAGGGATATTAGATTTGAACAGATTAAACTATATTCAATAATACAAAATATTGAACTGAATGTGAACAACTGAGCAGTGAGACATGAAGATGAAGAAAAATGCCAAAGATAGGAGCATGAACACCAAAAAACCTTCTAATCGCAAAAGAGGCCCGTTGCAGATTGCTTTTGCCGGTAGATGTCACTGTAAATATGGCAATGGTCTGGGTGTCACCTTCACACCGACACCACAGCCCGAGTAACACCCACGGTGTCCTGAAATCTCAGCCTGTGGAAGAGGAGTATGTAATATAACACATGCACTGAGGATGTGCTGTTGATGGTGACTTACTCCCTTTCTTAAAAGTGAAGCAAGGAGTATGAAAAAATGGATAATTTTCAGATGGATAACATAAGACATGCAGATTTAAAAGATCGTATTTAGGTGACTCTGTGCATTTAAATGCTCAGCTGTTTTCCATAAGCAGTTACCATCACATAGTTACACACATGCCCAAAAGCCACAAGTGAGAAACAACCACTTATAGGAGTAAACTATTTTTTTTTTTTCTGGTTTATTCCAGCTGAAAATTTCCCCAGGCTTTAAAAAAAAGCATATTTAAGTCATTTGTGTACAGGGAGCCTGGACTGTGCATGGTCACATCAGCGCTACCAAGCAGGCTCTGTATGTCCAGCATATTCTGTCTTAGCTGGACTTCCCCAAGTGCGTGAAAAGCTGCTGGGCAGAGCCCGGGCAGTAGGTCAGGCTGCCCTGGTGCCCAAAGCTCTGGGAGCAAGCTCCTTGCAAGCACAAATTTGCACATGCAGTGCAATGGAGTGTGGGCGATCATCATCGAGCATGGTTTATTCAATGAGAATAATAAAGATTTATACAGAAAATCTGACTGCTTATTTGAAACCAGTTTCTGCTTCAATTTCCTGGCTGATTCAGGTGAAGGTTGTGCGCACTGCAGCCATGGCACCACTCGCAGCTTACTTTCCATGTAAGACTCCAGAAAGCATTTGCCAACCTGTCTCTCTCACTTATGAGATAACTAAATGCCACTGCTAGGACTCCAATAAGGCTTCTTGGTTCATGCAAGCACACTGCAAATGTGTGTTAACTGCAAATAGATCTGTATGATTACGGAAAGATGGGAGTTGTAATTATGCACAGGAAAATGAACTACCGAAATGTTCTTTTCTGGCCTGCTATTTTTTTTTTAAATTTCAATTTATTGGATAACTGTCATTTTTACTGATCTGAATTTCACCCTCTGCATCAGCGTATAGAGGACGCACGCAACCTACACTGCCCCCACCTCTGGGCTATGGCAATCAGGAAGCGATCTACTAACCTAGCCCTGCAATGCAGACTGGGAACACCCAGGATATCGGAGCTGAACAGCACTCGGGTATACACACTGCTTATGTGTGATATTGCTGAAACAATACAGAAGTCTCATGACTGTGCTTCACTTTTCCCTAGTGACTGGTGCGGGTGTGTTGCATCATGATAATGTGCTCAGGGGTGTTTGTAGAGTCACTTGCACTAAGCTCCTGCTAAAATGGGTTGAGATTAAAAAAAGATTAAACTAAAGGATTTTCTCTTGCATCTTGCATCCAGTAATGCATGCAAGAGGAAAATGTGACTGACTGAACTGCTTTGTATTGAAAAAGCTCCATTTCTTTTCATGAAAACTGTATGTTGCTGTTTAGTTTTGCTTTACATGCCGTAATTTATATGTTCGTACTGGACTTCTTTTCTATTATGGCTTAAAGCTATATTCAGACCAGTAGTTGTCTGACTCTGGGCACTGGGTCAACTATTCAGCATTGCAGGTCTTTGAGTACTAAGATGTTCTTCACTTCTAGTACTTAGCACTCTTGCATTGGTAGGCACTGTACAAACATTAGCTAATGCTTCTTACTGGCACTAAGACTTACCTTTCTCGTTTGGCAGCGAAAAAGCCGCCCAGCCAAGGTATAAAACCACTAAACAAATGAACGGCTAGACAGTTAAAAAGAAACAATTTAGTTGCATGTTCTTGTTCCTATCACTTTATTTTCTGAGTTTACAGGGAGGCATAGTATCACACCCACGATGTAAGTATTATCCAGTTACAGCAGTGAAGAGTTCACGTTAAAAATCAGTGTAGCTGGTTCAAAGCCTGCCCATCAGGGCACTTGCACAGGCAACAGGGATCCCTCAGGCTGAGCAGGGAAAAGCCACCTACTTCTTCAATGAGTGCGTTAACTACCAACACCCTCTGCTTTTCCAAAGCGAAATCGAGTGTATCTGCTGTGCTTTGCATATTAATTTGCATATTAATGAACTTAATAGCTGTGCCGATCGTGGTAAATAAAACAAGCCGGGGCCCACTTTCTGGTCCTGGAACAAGGGCCATAACATGCCCTGAGTCTGTACAGCTGAACTTTCCTGGGTACGATCCTCCATATGGTCTGTTCAGAACCAACCTTTCACCTGGTCTGGGCCCTCTCACAAAAAGCTCTAGCTGACATTTTCCAAAACCATGCTGGGGAGCTTCCGCTTGATCACGGCCAATTGCTCTGTCCCTCTCCATCTCTTAGTATGGGCACGGCTAACACTTCTGGTGTGTGCTAGGAGTGCCATGTGCAGCAATATGGCCCAGGGTTTCACCAGCACCTCTCTCCTTTCTGAATCCCACTGGAGCAAGCGACTGTGTGACACCTTGTTCCCACTCAGTCTGGACAGTTAAGTCTCCATAAGCTGGTTGCTGGTGGGCACCACTGCACATGGCATTCCTGTGCGACAGTGGTATATAGATGTCTTGTAAATGAGAGAGGCAGGCTGGCATCCACTTTCTGGAGTTCTTTACAGAATTTACCCACTGGCATTCATCCTAAGTTTCATCATAAGTGCCAAAATCCATCTTCTGAATCTTATTGTAAACTTTTCTTTTGCCTCTCCTTAATTGCAAAACAGGTGCATCAATGGTTGTTCCATTCATTAGTCTGTTGTCTTTCAGCAGAAATTCAAGATTATTGTCACAGGTGTCGCAGAAGCCAGCACATAAGTGAATGCTGATTTAACTATGAAAACAGCCACCGTCTTTGTTAGCTATGCAGTCAAACTAGAACCAACTGGTTTTGTGGTCAAAGCCAGGAGCATGCACATGAGATTGAGGAGGATAGGAGCAATTAGAAATGGAGCCCCCTCTTCTTTATGAGGAAAGAGGGGCCTTCTGGTTTGCAGTCTGGAAGACTGGATGTGTAGAAGAAGTTGACTTTAGGCTAGGGGCAGGTCATGAATCTGTTGTAGGGAAAGCAGTGGAAGGTGTTTTTGGAAAACTACGTTTTAAGGTAGGTCTGCTCTAGGGGACTGAGCCACCTCTAGCATGGGAGCTCTGTGCAGAAACTCTGTTCTGTTCCTAACTTTGCACCACTTTTCTTTGTGGCTTTGCAGAAGTCACATCATGTCAGTATTTTCAAACTGGTACTTAAGTCCTTGTTTAGCCATTTAAAAAGAAGCTTTTCATTTCATTGAAGTACTGACTACCTAAGAGATCTCCCAGTTAGTGGAAGCTCTAGCTCTGTGGCAAGCTGGGTCAATTCTGTTTTGATGTTCAGAGATTTCAGAGCATAACCTTGGGAATAAGGACTCAGGAGTAGCTGCTGGTTCTTATCATTAGTCTAACCGTCCCATTGGAATAACTATATCCCAGTATGCTTGCAGATCTACAGAAGAACATTAATATGAACACTGTGTATGTCACAGCCTTGAACACAATCAGGTTTTAATATACAGTCCTTTATACTTACAATATTGTTCTGTTGGATCATTTATTTGAATTCAGTCCACCCTCCTTTCACAACTGGCCCAACTTGCTGTAGTATCACAGAAACGAGATTACAGAAAGTGGTCTAGATCTTGCGCTCCACTACATAAGTGGTCTGGTCTTGCAGCTGCTTGAGCCAAATATGTGCTCTCCACCTCCTTCTCAGCAATCAGTTATGCCCAAATGAGTTAAAATGTCACTTGAAGAAAGAAATATGCATTAAAAAAATACTTGGAAGGAGGGCTAAAGTATCACAGTCAGCCATGTTCATACCAGGGACACCTAGGAGGCCAGAAGCAGGGTACAATGAGTGGAATAGGAAACAATTCTGTAGGTCTTGGCAGAGATTTCGTTTGCAATAATTTTCTAAAGCTGTCTGGAGGCTTTCCCTGGAGCCTTTCTCTGCCTTGACCCACTAACAAAAGAATCCATGTACAAACTTTGCTGTGGGATATGTAATGGAAACGCAAAATGCAAAATCGTTAGCTGGCAACCTTGTAAAATCCTGCTTAGTGTTAATCCTACAGGACTTGTTCAAGGGCTGAAAGCACTCTGAATAGTTGGAGTGTGACCATTGCAGGCAGTGCTCTTGCATATGTGCATTTCCACACATAGAAGACACAATGGCTCCATTGGGCCATGCCTCTGAAGTATGTTGCCATCGCAGAAACAACCTGTATGGTCCCATGAAGATAATTAAGAAATAGGTTTTGTGAAAGGATATTAGACCACACTTCACAGCAGCGCAAATCAATGGAAGAGTGCACAGTTTGGTGAGGGAAGGAGGTGGACGTGCAGATCTGGCCTCCCCCAGAGGACTGCAGGGAAGCCCAATCACTTGTGCAGACGTGGCTTTGGATGTCCCCCTCCTTGCTCTTCCTCACGGGGAACCTCCTGATAAGACAAGGGTGGTCCTATTGCATCAGTTGGTGACAGCTTTTTGTGTCACTACTGCTAAATCTGTCCTAACACATTTTTCAAGGGTAAATCTAAACGTTTCCTGACAGCATGTTGTTGGTGTGTAAAGGGTTAGCGTCTCCTTATCATGAGGAAGCAGTTTGGTTTCAAGGGGCGGCCCAGATGACCAGATTGCCCCGGCTGTTAGCTCTCTCCCGGTTAACACCCCTCCAGCTGAAGGAGCGAGTTTACAGCAGGGCAGGAGAGGCTGTGTTCAGAGGTACCATTTATAAAAGTATTGGCAGTGCATGACATGACCTTTTATATTGATCCTTGTTATTACATTGCTCTGGTAACCAAATGACCCAGACGGAGATGAGGTTGTTTTACTGCATTAGATTTTGTCATGCCAGACAATTATTTTTCCCCCAGTCTTTCAGCCTCATTCACTGCTTTATCCTGTTCAATTTCAGTCATCGGGCAGTTTGCTAGTGATCTCAGTGAGAATAAGAGCAGGCCAAATCGTCACCACAGATCGAATCTGTGGTGTCTCAAAAAAGCACACACTCGTGCCACCAGGATTCTTGTGCAGATCTGATGTTCTTGTGACCAAAAGGTCAAAACCACTGCTTAGGAAACTGTCTTACCTGACACTGACAAAGTTAGTGCTTGTCTACGTTGGGGTGAGCCCGATGTCCAGCAGGCTCCGCTGGGGCTGAATTCGGTGAGGTGGCTGCAGCTGGGGCCTGGCCTGGGTTGCGCACGGCTGAGACGCAGGCCCATCCATCGCCATGTTCTGCGGCAGTGTTTTGGCGGATGCGTGCTGTCCCCTGCCCCACCATACCTGGTTACTGAGGCATCACTCAAGTAGCCATCATCCTGCTGAGTGACACACGCCAAGACCCACTGGGCCTGCGACAAGCTCGGAGCCCCCTCAGCCATCCTCATATTTCTCTTGTTCGGGAGGAAGGGATTTAAGCTCATGGGTGTCCTGAGGAGGGGTAGATGCTGTTCAAAGGGTACGTGAGCTGATTCCCACCCCGGGGTGGGAAGTAAGGGAGCAGCTTGAGGTTTCCCCAACTAACTCTTAGATTTCCACCCTGGAGTGTGTGTGTGTATATTTATGAGAAATTAAGCAGAGACTGCACATTGCCGGAAACAATGAATATCAGGCATGAGATATTCCAGCCTCTTGGTTTCACAGGTTTATCCAAATGCGAGCGGTAGCTCTCCACAGACAAAATAGGAAGTGAACGTAATGGATATCTAAAAGAGGATCATCAGGTGGTGATATTTTGGAGGTGAGGGAAGTGCTCATTTCAGGCTACAGGAACAGAAAGTGCTGCTGCTGTCACTGCTCCCAAAATGGCACAGCTTGGTCCTGCATCCCCGCGGGCTCCGTGGACCCTGGCAGGCCAGCACCCCATGGCAGCACCACGCTTTGCCCAACTGCTGGAAGCTGCCAGGACACCTTGGGGATGAAGGGACCTCAGTCCCTTGGGGGAACAGGTGCCTCATTGTCACCCAGGCTCCTTTAGCATCCTTCCAAGAAGATCACTACACATTTGGCTGACTTAGTGCTGCAACTGATAGCCCTTAAAGAAATTAGTCACAGTATACTGTAGTGGTGTGAACACAATCCCACAGTTGTATTTTTCCTACACATATACTATTTAAGCTGACTTGACTCTAGCTACATTATAGTGAGCTTTGCGGCACAATTTAGTTTGTTGATTTTAAAGTTTTTGTGGTGTCATTTCTTCCTTACCTCAAAGCATTGCTAAAGACTTAATGGCTTAAGCAGTCAAAAAATAAATGCATTTTATTTGAGCTCTGTGCTAATGCAGAAAAACATGAATAAAGCATGCAAGGAAGCTATAATACATTACCATAACGTAGGCAGCATTACACCATTAATCCTGGTGGGATTTTTTTCAGTAATTTTTTTCTTTTCTTTTATAAATAATGTAATCAAGAAGAATAGCTAGCACATGTGTTGATTTTGACAAGCAGTTTTGCTTGAAAAACAATTTTGAAAGTTTCAAGAAGTAGTATTACATCTGGACATTTTCAAAATGGTCTACTGTGACTGACTTCAATTTTAAGTGGTTTCTTCCACAGCCCGGCATTGTTGCTAGCCACTTCCAAGCTCTGCGTTTCCCATCCTGTGCTGCTGGATTTGCTCAGCATAGCAGCTCTGCATTGCTGCACCTGTTATAGATGGGATTAGAGCTGCAGAAGATTCACAGAAAGTCCTATGAAAGAAGTAAGACTTCTTGTACAAGGTTTTTCCTTTTCCAAAATATCTACAAAATATCTACAGACCCTACAGAAAAATCCCTAAGCTGTGTCAGGAGCTATTAACTATGCCTCCCCAGGCTATATCATGTACAGGGTTTTATCTGGGCTTTCTCAAAGCACACTTACCGGTTTTCACCTATGTAGTTATAACAGTACGCTTCTTCCCTCAACATAAGGTAAAAGTTGAATTAGAAATGATCTTCTAGAGTAAAAATGAATGTGGAACACTAACAAAAGCAATTTTGTCTTACAGCCCCAACGAAGGAGTCCTAGTTAACGTGCCCAGCAGAGATCAAGATGGAAGGGTTTGCCAGAGCCTGAGCTGAAGCCCATTCTGCTTATCAGATGCTAAATGCTGAATGTAACTACTTTCTCACAGCTGTGGAGCTACACAAAGGAACTTTACTTTAGCAGAGTTACTGCATTTTGAAAGTCTTTGCAAGATAAGAAGTTTAGCAGAAGTTCTCTAGATGAGTTGTGTCTGCGATAGCTTGCATTTCCCTCTTTGGGACTAAAGGTGGTTTACTGTGGGGTTTGGCTATTGATGCACAGCACACAGATAGCAGTATTTTTATGTGCATGTGAAATATTGAGCAGCAAATGAGAAAATGGTTCATTCTGGTAAAAGGCAGAAATGGTATTCTTAAATAAGACTTAAAATGTGTATGTTTTTCTGTGCAGTTTCCTCGAGCCTTTGGCATTGAGAAATCACCCATTCAAACTACTGCACTGGGTAATTTTCCTTTCCATCTCTTTTATATTGCCAGCAAGTACCATTTAGTGTCAATATAGTGATAGTTTTATGTCCTAAAATAAAATCCTGTTTGTATTTTGTTCTCTCTCTTTGCTATAAAGATAAGAGATCTCTCCTTCACCGGTAGTCAAAGTCTAGAGTTACTCTGAAATGAGCTTGNAGTGATAGTTTTATGTCCTAAAATAAAATCCTGTTTGTATTTTGTTCTCTCTCTTTGCTATAAAGATAAGAGATCTCTCCTTCACCGGTAGTCAAAGTCTAGACTTACTCTGAAATGAGCTTGCCTTTCCTTGATCAAGTCAAGGACATTTCCTTTCCCTTACCATTTCCTAGACTATGAATTGCTTATTCATTTTCTTGGTTGGCATAATCAGATCCATTTGATGTTCAGTTGTTCCTACTTGATATTTTCACTTGAATTTTATTAAAGTAATTTTCCGGAGGAGTTGCACAAGAAGAAGCAGGGTGGAGTAGTTTATGCTGGAGATGAACTTGAGACAAAACAGTCAATCCAGCTGCCCACTTCTTGTCACCCTTGTGCACACATGCAAAGGTCTCCAACTGATTGAATTCACAGCTCTGCAGCTCAGGCCCACTCTAAATCTAAGAAATTCCAAGGTATAGCTCAGGACACCAGTTAGAGAATTTTTTTTAAGAGACTGTGAATGAAACAGCTCCTTATAGGAAGTTATTGTTCTGCCTAACAGATTCATTCCCATTTCTCAAATGTATGCCCATTGTAATCTCCTTGTGAAGTTGCTTTTTTTTGCTGTCACAAGGAACGTGCCTCCTCTGAAGCCAGCTGAACCGATATAGCTGTGTCTCTGTTCTTACTTTTCCCACAAGTGCCATCAGATTTTTTTCTGGAGAACTGAAAGGAGTGAAAATTATTACCTTCCTGTTCACAGCAGTTAAAGGGATGATGCGGTTGTTGCACTGAGACAGAGACAAGTGGGGTGGTTTCAGGATCTCTCATTAAGAAGCTATCAATTACCTGAGAGAATTATCAGCCTCTTTGTAATTCTTTTTGTAAGCTTATGAACAGAAAGAGGCATTTTACTAGCTTTGCCTAATAATGTAATAGGACTAGGTATTGCTGATGAGGATGGCAGGAATATCTGACTGAATGTTGACTTGTCTGCTTTTTAATTAGTATGGAAGTGGAGACTGCTTTTGAATACTGAGATTCTCATTCCCATGCTCACGGGTGAGCTCTCATTTTGGTCGTGATTCTGCATCAGTGATTGATATTATTAGGAAAAGAAGCTTTCCTGACAAAAAGGAGATTCTTGTTCATAAGGATGGACGTCTAAGGCTTAGCTCAAGTATTACATTTTAGCTGCCATGTGCTTATCTGCAGTTTGTGCTCACTCTTCTGCACTTTCAACTACCAATTTTTCCTTTAGTTCCAAGCTAGGAGAATAAGAATAAATGACCTCTCCTTTTTTTTCACGTGTAAATTGTTGGTGATATCTCAAAACCTGTTTCACATGGAATGTTAGCCCTAAATGTGGTACCTGTTTTGGAATGGAACAAAGAAAAGTCCTGGTATGATTTTATTCTGTTTCTTACAAATGCATTGCATCAAATTAACTTCTGCCATTGATTTCTGTTGTTGTGTTTAACAGGCTAATGGCACAAGGCAGGAAGGGTACAGAAGCCAACCATGTATAACGTATTTTGATTGGGGCAAGTAATTAGTTATTCATTTCACATATACTGGTATGGCAATTGTTGCCATTACGTTATGGTGGCAAGTTACAGACCAAGGCCTTATTGATCCAGTTGCTGGATAGATGCACTGGCTAGCTGAAAAGGTGGACCTAGGAGTATGTCCCACTGAAGGCAGCTGACAGAAGCAGGGGTGGTATTTTGCATTTAAAGCAATTCAGCTTTTGAATATGTTGGGAACATGGATTTGAATGTTTTCTGTGCTCTATGAAGGAAGTGTGAGGAACTGTAAATGTTTACAGCACTGCCCTTACTGTGTAGTCAAAGATGTGCAAGTGTTATAGAAGAAACTATATCTGTAGCAACATGTGCTGCACAACCCCAACAGATACTAGTCATGTACTCTAATGAAGGTACATTATCATTTCAGTCAAATAACATTTAAGTTACTGAATGGGATCAGCTAGAAAGCTACTTTCTGTTCTAACGCTTTATATTGTTTCTTGTAGAGTCTGACCTTATCTTCTTCAGACCTTTGCCACTGCTGGCTATTAAATAACTCAGTTGTCACTGCTGGAGCCATTCGCAAAGTTGAGTACTGCTCTGCTTGAGAAATAGTGAAACTGGTGCCGTAAGTGTGTGGCTTAAATGTACAGCCAGATGCTTTATTTTTCCATGAACTCATGTCTAATAATTTTTTATCAGATGCTGCAGGTGAAACAAAACAGCAATTATCACACCATTTCTTTGAAAACACAAAGACCATAGCACTGTTACAATACTGTTTCATTTCAAGGTGCTTTATTAATTTAGTTTAAATGAAGCATATATCAGCTAGATTAGAAAAAGAAACTTGATTTTAATTATCCATTAGTAATTGCCGTTAACAGTAGGAATTTCATTGCAGAAAACAACTGATCTTTCATACAGTTTCATAAACTCTCCTTGTGGGAGGCCGAGTACTGATTCATTTCACTCTGAACAATTACTTTGCTTCTTATCACCACAGTTCACTTTGCACATCAGAAGGAATGTGAAGATTCATTAAAATTTTTAAAGTACATTTCACTGTTAAAAGTCATGCATTAAAACACATCAGCCGCCTACAACAAAAAGTGTATAGATTAATTCCACTAATGCACTAGCCGAACGCCAGAGTGAATTACAACAGCTTCTGGCAGGACAGGAATATTGCAGCTAAGAACACATGCACATTCTCATTTCTTTGGTAGAATTTTCCATGGTCTTTGTTTAGACGTGTTGCTCTTGATGAGCAGACTGTTCTCCAGATTTGCTCTGGTTGTCTGAAATTAGCCTCTCACCACCCTGCCTTTCAGCAGTTGGGGCTGCCGATGATCGCTCAGTATGGGGCAAGGTGCTTCCTGTTCAGCAGAAGACAGGATTGTGCAGAATTGAGCCAGCTAAATGGGGTGAGGAAGGAAGGGATATGTTTAGCTTTGCACTCTTATACTGCCTGTCACTGAGAAATTGTTATGCTTCCCAACTAGCTTTCTATTTTTTAAAAAAATTAAGCATTATAATATTGAATTAATTCAGTGGTGAGTCAGGATTTATGCTGACGCAGAAGTACTGGAATGAACAACCATCTATGAATATCCTATTCACCCCTATATCCAGCTATCAAAGAAACTTTAAGACACTGGTACCATTATGTTACCACCAATGTAAAAAACCTAGGGTTTGATAAATTAAAAATATCGCTAACCGTGAAAGCAAAAAAAAATGCCTTAGAACTAATTCAACTTTGTTTTAAACATTGTTTTTTCTGTCAAACTATTTGTACTTAATTTCTGTTCCCTATGCATTGAATAGCCCAGTTAATAACACCTTGAACAAATATTAAGAATCTTCGTAATATCCAATTTATTTTTACATGCATGCTTTTTATTTTCAAAGATTCAAAGTACTTAACTAGCCTTAGCTAGAAAGATATTAATTCAAATATCTTTGGTAGGACAGATGGCAATAATTTAACTGCATGACAGTTTCACAAGAGTTTACAACAGAAAGAATACTGACTTTGGTACGGCCAATGAGGGATATTTAGCTTGTCCTACAGACGTTATTAGGAAATAATGCAATAACAAAGCAATTGGTACAGCTCCTAACCACTCTACGATAGCACTGAATGGAGACCTATACTCCAGCTATTTGATCTTGTGGCATGCCACAAAATGCCCTGCTCAGGCAGGTTTTTGGCTGAGATTTGATGAGAATATGAGTTTCTTTGGGGGACTCTTGTAGGAATGAAGCTGGGAAAAATACAGCTTTCTGTCTGGCATCTGCTTTGGGAAACAGCACCACAAGGAAGTTTAAATAAGAAAATTGCCTTTCCTGAAGCAATGGAAGCAACTCCACCAATCTGAAGCCATCTTATCTCAATTCCAACAAGACTGCAAGATGTGAGTAGCCTAACTTGACTGAGGCAGAATCATAAATGTTTATTAAGAACAATAATGTAGTGTAAAGGTAGTACTCATTTTACAGTAAAAGTGAGACAAATAAACCCAATACAATGCAGCAATACAATGTAAATTGGTAATATCCCTGAAGCAAAAAGACAAGGGTCTTGTTCCTTGTAATACTGTACCTGCTCTGAGCTGATAGTAATTGGCTCTTTAAGGATAATCCAGATGACACTCTCATGGAGAGGAGGATGAGTCAGAGAGCCATTGTAGGTCCAGTAATCCAAGGACTTAGGCAATAGGCTTGAAGGATCAAAATCAGAAAAGGGAGCTTGTTTACCCCGTGAAAACATTGAGTTAATGAAACCCATGAGTAAGGTAGGATTTACATCTCAGGCTACAAGGGAGTGTGTTACTAAATCAGAGGAGGTAATTTCAAAACACTAGTGTTTTCTCACAGCTTCAGAAGTGAGTTGCTCACCCTGGTGATAAGTTTGACACAGATACATATAGGCTGGCACCACAGACAATGAGAGGTGTTACTCAAAAAAACAAACAACAACTTCCCCCCCCAAATGGTATCAGATACCAAAGAGTTCAGTCACCACTGACTAAAGAGTTGCATCGAGTTTTTTCTCAAAACACTGAACTCTGTGCTCCTGAGCAAGCAAAACACTTCTGTGCATAATTAATTTTCAGCTATCTGTTGAGCCTAGAGAGGATTCAAACACGTCGAAAATGTTTGCGTGTTCAGCGTCAAAGTCTACATTCCTTTTTAAAATCCTGTGGGAGATGCTTGTATTTTTAATGTTCTTCACTAAAATTCAGATACTTGGATTCTTTCTCTGCCTATCTTGTGCCTTTATGAGAAGCTTAGTGGGAATAGTCACTGCTTTACAAGACAGCTTAAGAAAAGTGTAGTTCTGCTATTAATTCTTCTCGCTTTTTTCCCCCTCCTTCAACTGAGAACTTCAGTTCAGTTATTGTGAGGCTGTGCTGGGGTGGACACCCGGAGTAATTTTAAGTAGACAGATGGATGGAAGCAGAGGATTAGGTAGGAATCAGGAACTGTGTACTCTTACACAAAGAGCCCATAGCTGTCTACAGCCCATAGCTGTTGGGTGGAGACACAACAATACGAAATATCTTATGGGGTCACATAAACTCATGTCCAGGATCATGCTTTCAGCTCCCACATCACAAGAGCCTCCTTCAGCTGAACCCCTGCATTATTCTGAAGTCTTCAAAAAGGCAGATGAGAGACTGAGTAGATTTTAATTTAACTACCCTGTATATTATCGTGATCAGGCTGTGATGATGTTTACCTTAGTCTTTACTGAATCCAAGGCCTTCATTACACCCTTTAGGTTTTCATTGCATAAGCCAAGCTGTAAATCAAAATATACTTCAAAATTCTAAGTACATAACAATAGTTTTATTCTAACAGAATCAAGCATAAGAATATGCTTTATAAATGTTGATTAGTTTAGCTTTGCAAACCCACTATGAACAAGATAAAATTTAGAACTTCTGAGGAAATACCAGGAAGTTTTTCTTCTGTTCCGCAAACCGTAATGCAAACAGTAGTGCAAAACCAATCTGTGATTCAGAAGTATATGATTGCTTTGATAATATGTGTTTATCCTTGACATTCACTTTGAAAGCATTCAGAGAGGTGGTTTTGCTGATAGCTTTTTTTGCAATGTGAACTATGAATAATTGTATTTTAGCATTATACAATATATTATATTCTTTCATGATATTTGCTTAATATACCAAAGTCCTTAATAAAGAATTATTTTTCCTGCCTCAGTTGCTTTTGGGAAGCTAAATATGTCATGTGCATGGATTCGAGATTTCTTGGGGTTCTGATTTAGGATTTTCTTTTCTGATGGACAGACAGTAATAGCACAAGGGACTCAAACTGTCTTTCAGTGAAAGTTCACATCCCTGTAAATGGAGTGGGAAGCAAACACAAAAGGTGTGAGCAGTGCCTGTTACAAAGGTGGATGGAATGCCACAAGCTCTCTAGCATCCATGTCTTTAAAGCACAGCTCTTCTTGAAGGCTCTGCAGATGTAATGGGGATTTGGGTAAAACATCCATGTAGAAGGATTGGCAAATTCGGCAATATGGGCTAAATCAGGATAAGAGAAAGTAATCTCCGCAGGTTTAACACAAAGACGTGTTTTTTCCTAGTCCTCATCACTGACTGCAATTTTGATAAGGAAAGGGAAGAGAGACGTGTCTCTTCAGTACGTCAGTAACTGACCTTCAGGAAAACAGTGACAATTGCCAAGCCATCCGGCTTGTCGAAAGCCTCAGCTACATTCGAATACTTGTCCGCATTCCAGTGAATCAGATGAAGCTAAAAAGCAATTGACAGAATTGTTCTTGCTGATTCTACTACAAATAAATGCTGCAATTCAAGTAAAATAGTTAGAAATGCCACTCTGCACTCTCAAGGTCTGACCATGAAACCGAAGATGTGCTTGTGAACACCTGCAGATTTATGGTGTTCTGCTGAATTGCCCTGGCATTGTCAGGACTCATCCCAGGCTTTAACTTGGGGTAGGCAGAATTGCAGATATTCCTGATAGCAATTAAGGAGAAGGTATACAGAAAATCACAACTCACAAGGGACCTATATTTTTGGAAATCTATTGCTAACAGTCGCTCGTGCGTGCCTTTATTTCCATGTCTTCAAAAATTTAATACATCACATATAGCATCTTGAGGAGCGTAAACGCTTTTTTACACATGGTGCAGTATTTATTCACATTAGTCCCCTTTACTGCACAAGATTGATGGTATGGCCATGAACATCATGGCTGTGGATTGTTTATATTCAGCATAGATCTTTCAACAAATATTTGACAGTCTTTGCTTTAATAGAGTTATAAGGATTTTTTGTTCAGCCTAGTATGTTGCGTATTGTATCTTGAGCTATTTTTTATGAAATACGAATTTCCAAAACTTACAGAATTTGGAAATATCATAATTTCTTTAAATGCCTTCTAACCTATAAATATGCTTAGCAATTTCTTAGCAACTATGTAACTCTATGGCAATAGTGTAGTCCTGGATTATTTGTATAATGTTTCAGCAACATGGTCACAAAAAATATCAAACCCTCTTAAAATACAAGGAGGATATTCTAAAATATAGAAACAGAACATGGAATTATCATATAATGCACATAAAATTATTATTTAAATCAGATTTTCCAAAAAATTCTGGTATTTTTTAAAGCCGAATTGCTGTCTTTTCAATTTAACATCTTTACTGTTTCAACATATTTTAAACTATTGATTCAAAGCAAACTAATAAACACTTAATCATGTGCTGCTTAAACACAGCTTAAGTGCATTATCTCTTTACAGCAGAAAGCAATTCTAAAGGGACACCCATTTCTTATCTCAGCTGTATCAAATGAGATAGCTTTAGCACTCTCAACAGCGGAAAATTTCCTATTAGGAACACACTTCTGGCTGTGTGCTTCTAATGCCTAAATGAAAAATGAATAATCCATCTCATTAGTTTGTCATGTTGTAATGTTCCTAAAGCCTAAAAAGCTGCCAAAGATAACATTACATGGATTGAACATGAAGTGTTTCTTGGCCTGTTGATGACTACTAGACCTTGCTTCATTATCTGAACACATTTAATGTACTTGACAGCTGCTGGGGCCCTTACTAGATGACTTTTTAACCTCTTTCTCTTCATTAATTTCTTCTGGGTTTCCTTATTATTTGCTGTTATTGAAAGGCCAGAAAAAAATCACCTTACAGTGATCAGCATGCTTGTAGCTTTGAGGAGCTCCAGCTACAATTATAGTGGGGCACTGGGTGATCAGACTCCTAAAAAAGCAGTTGATTTAGTTTTAAGATGAATATACTTGTACAGCTGAACTTTTTAACTTTTAGCAGATGTTACTTACTGTTGCACCTGCACCTTTCAGACCTATTTCATCATTTGAATATGGATTTACATTATCTAGATGTAGATTAATAAATATTGACCACAAAACCCAATTTGCTCTTTCAAAGTCAACTTTGCATATGCAGAAATGGTATTGTTTTTGCAAAATAAAATATCAAAACTATCTGCATACGCTTTTTTTTTTTTCCTAGGGACAATGTATGTGACCAGACTTTGAAAACATGACTTTGACTTCTCTTTCATTGACTCTACCTCTGAGGCATATTTCTTTCCATCCACTGTGTGCTCTGAGCCTTGCTCATCAGTTTGGCCCCAGTGGAAATGAAACTGCCACAATCTATATGCTCCGGTGAGAGGTCCACCAGTCAGCACTGCAAATGAATGAAGTATGGTAAAAACATCAATCAATAAAGTCTTCCTGATGGGCAAGTTATAGATTTTGAAGATTTTATATGTATAGGCAGTTTTCTCCATTTTAGCATGTTTTGATATTAGATTATTTTTAAATATCTGAAGAAAAACACTGAGAAGTTTGCAGTTAACCCAAAGTTATTGTAGGTTTTAATTTTAGGCATGTATATGAGTGCACTGGTTATAGTAAATATGCATGTCTCCTTGATACATTTCCAAAATTCAGGTGGAATATATGTGAATACATTTTCTACTCCAAAGAGAAAACAAGAGGAAAAACAGTGCAGAAAAAAAGTAATTTGCCAGAAACAGTAATTGAATTTTAATAAGGGCAGAACAAACCATCCTGCTTCATTAAATTCTCTTTCTAATAAAATTTGTAGTANCTACTCCAAAGAGAAAACAAGAGGAAAAACAGTGCAGAAAAAAAGTAATTTGCCAGAAACAGTAACTGAATTTTAATAAGGGCAGAACAAACCATCCTACTTCATGAAATTCTCTTTCTAATAAAATTTGTATTGTTTACGACAGTATTTTAAAGCTCTCTTTCTTCACAGAAGTAACAGTTATACGTACTTCATGCTTTCTCAATTTAGATTATGAGATGCCGCAGGTGTACTCGGATGTTATTGACACTTTGTTGGTCATTATCATTAATTGCTTGCTTACAAGCATGTAAATGTGTATTCATTCCCGCTGTGGTGATAGGCACCTGTAATTGTGCATGATGCTTAGAAATACGTGCCTGGAGTTCTTGCAGCACTTGCAATATTATACATCAGCACAAAGAAATCTCCTTTGCTATCAAGGCAATAAGACTCTCTGAGGAAAAAAAATTATTCCAGAGTGCTTCTGTATGAAGTTATACTGTGAGTAACTTTTACCACTGCTTGTTGGTAAAGAAAAAAAGTACAATTGAGTAACTGTGTTTAGAAACTCGCTTTCTACCTTCCCCTCCCCAAATCAGTGATTATCCTGGAGGTTTCCTACTGGGAAATTATCAGTCTTTTTGCCATTAACACAGAACACTTGCCAATGAGTCCTTATCTTAAAGAACATAATTTGGATCTTCCGTGACACTTAAAGGGTGTTGCCAACTAGTATAATAAAATCAGCAAGCATCCCGTAATTTATGTAGAATCATAGAATCGTTTTGGTTGGAAAACACCTTTAACATCATCAAGTCCAACTGTTAACCTAGCACTGCCAAGTCTATCACTAAACCATGTCCCTGAGCACCACATCTACACAACAAGCAATGGTGACTCAAATGTAAATACTCATATGCTCTTATAAATACTCCTGAAAGGCAACTAGTCTATAGAAGTTCTATACAAATTTCTATATAAATTCTATATAAATTTCTTTATAAATTAGACAAAAAGGGAATAAAAAAAAATGTCCCACATTCCCCTCTCTAGATGCCCTTTTTACTAACCTGACTCATTGTCCTTATCCTCAAAATTCACGTGGAATGAATGTCCAACATTGACGATCTCTTTGCATGTGGAAGGTTTCCAAGTAATCCGGAGAATCCCCAGAGATGCATCTTTTTTTACTTCCTTAGTTTTAATATCAATAGGAGATTGGTGGTCTCCACTGGCAATAGGGTATAACTTGTGCCAGTGGTCAGGTCCTAAGCAAAATAAATAAATAATTGACGTTTTCTACTTCTAATTTCATACCAATACTGAATTCATGACACTTTCCTGGGGAACCAATTACATACATAAGACAGATACTTGATATGTTAATAACCTATGTAATTCTGAAGAATTTTTATACAGAAAAGAAAGAAATATTCAGTAATAATAAAGAAATNAATTGAAGTTTTCTACTTCTAATTTCATACCAATACTGAATTCATGACACTTTCCTGGGGAACCAATTACATACATAAGACAGATACTTGATATGTTAATAACCTATGTAATTCTGAAGAATTTTTATACAGAAAAGAAAGAAATATTCAATAATAATAAAGAAATATTCAATATATTATAAATAAATCTCATTTTCTATCAAAGATAGCTTTTACCATTGTTGCCTTGATAACTCCAGTTCAAACTTGCCATTTTTTGCTCCTTGCAATGTACTGTCTTCTTTAAAAAGAAACTCCTGGTCTTGACAAAATCTGTTAAGACAAGATCTTTGCTCTTATTTTCTTCTGAATTTCTAACTTAACGCCTGGGCTTCTATATGCCTGCTTAAACAGTAAAGACAGTAATATTTTCTAACCAACCTTAATTGATTTCATATGATTTCAGAATGGCATGAGAAATTGTGATAAGAAAAAGGATTGTAATAAGGAAACTGTGGTTTCCAATCTGTTTACTTTTTCATTCAGTACATATATTAAGATGGATATGAGTTAGATGCTAAATGAAAATATGCATCATTCTAACTGTTCAAATGTTGTCCAAAGACCTTTACACTAAATCTTCACAATCCAAAGGATAATTACAGTATAAAAGTNCAGGAGAAGATTTAGGGTCTGAGTCCAAGTTGCAAGGTTATTAGTGATATGGACATGGGCCAGCTTCCTGCCTATCCTCTAGAACGGTTAGGTGGCCTAGAGGGACTGATAAGCCTGGTACTTTGGGGCAAATGTGTTCATGGCTCAAGATTTTTTAACTTTGAGAATCAAAACTCTTTCGAATGTATTTGCAGGGGGATACAGCAGCCATCAGTAAAATTTATAGTCAGACATCTATGTGTGGATTAAAGAACATTAATTTTGACAATCAATAAAAATTAGTCAATCATCTCAGTAACTTTTAGTGACAGAACACAAATAACAACATTAGGCTACAACAAAATG
>VZSC01017950.1:22170-34549 GCA_013398225.1 Steatornis caripensis | reverse complement strand
CAGGGTGGTTGAAGTCCCCCATGTGAACCAGGGCCCATGACTGTGAGCCAAGTTTCAGCTGTCTGAGGCCTCATCAACTGCCTCTTCCTGATTGGGTGGCCTATAGTAAACACCCACAATAGTGTCACCCGTATTGGCCTGCCCCCTAATTTTTACCCACAGGCTCTCAACTCATTCTTCATCTACCCCNTTTTCCACATCCTGTACATTTCCTTCTTCCCTTTGAGTTATTTTAGAAGCTCCTTGCTCACCCATGCAGGTCTCCTGCTTCCTTTACTTTACTTCTTACTCGTAGGGATGCACCGATCTTGAGCTTGGAGGAGGTGGTTCTTGAATATTAACCATCTCTCTTGGGCCCCCTGCCTTCTAGCGTCCTAACCTATGGGATTCCTCCAAGTAGGTCTTTGAAGAGGGCAAATTTAGGTTTCTTGAAGTCCAGAGCTGTAATCCTACTTGTTGCTGTGCTTCGTCCACACAGAATCTGGAACTTCACCATCTCATGGTCACTGCAGCCAAGGCTGTTCCCAGCCTTCACATCCCCAGTCATTCCTTCTTTGTTCATTAGCATCAGGTCCAGCAGCACTCCTCTCCTTGTTGGCTCCTCCACCACTTGTCTTAAAAAGTTTTCATCAATGATCTGCAGGAAGTTCCTGGACTGTACGTGCCTACCTGTGTTTTCTTTCCAGCAGGTATCAGGGTGGTTGAAGTCCCCCATGTGAACCAGGGCCCATGACTGTGAGCCAAGTTTCAGCTGTCTGAGGCCTCATCAACTGCCTCTTCCTGATTGGGTGGCCTATAGTAAACACCCACAATAGTGTCACCCGTATTGGCCTGCCCCCTAATTTTTACCCACAGGCTCTCAACTCATTCTTCATCTACCCCTAGGTGGAGTTCAACGCATTCCAGTTGCTCTCTCACATAAAGAGCAACTCAACTACCACACCTTGCTGTCTTGTCCTTCCTAAAAAGTACATAGCCGTCCATGACTTCATTCCAGTCATGCAAGCTATCCCATCATGTTTCTGTAATTGCAATGAGATCATGGCCCTCCAACCGCACACGCATCTCTAGTTCTTCCTGTTTATTCCCCATACTGCATGTATTGGTGTACAGGCACTTCAGGGAGGTAGTTGAGTGCACATGTTTCTCTGGAGGGGTGCAAGAATATCCACTGTAGTCATACACATTCTTGAGGTAGTTGGCCTTCTGCTTCTGATCTTGGGAGGCAGCTAAGGAACATTTTTCACTGCCCTGGCTAGCCTGGCTTATTCCCCAGTTGGTTACAATGCCATGAGTATTGATATTTTGGACCCAGCCCACCGAGTCCTTTAGTTTCAAGTCCTGTAGTTTAAAGCTCGCCTCACCAGGTTGGCCAACCTGTTGCCGAAGATTCTCTTGCCCCTTCTAGACAGGTTGAACCCATCCCTCCCCAACAGGTTGGAGTCATTGAAGAATGTTTCGCTATCATAAAACCCAAAGCCCTCACGATAACACCGGCCACATAGCCAGAAGCTGATGTTCATTATCTGTCTATTTCTGCCTTTTCCCTTACCCCTAACTGGTAAAATCAAGGAGAAGATGACCTGGGCACCAATGTTTTTTACTCGCGCCCCAAGGGCTTTGTAGTCTTGCTTAATCCTGGCCAAGTTCCAGTGTTCGGTGTCATTCGTACCCACATGAAAGAGCAGATGTGGATAATAATCCATGTTCTTAACAAGTTGTGGCACCCTTTCAGCTATGTCTCGTCTTAGCTCCCGGAAGGGAGCATACCTCTCTCAACTCTCTGTTGGGTTGGAGGATGACTCAGAAGTATCCCCACCTTGGGGGTCAATCTTGACTCAGGTTCATAGAACAGGTTTTTTTAGCTTAAACATAAAGGACAAGTAAGAAGAAGAACTGTTCCTATGTTATAACTTGATTTGTCTTTGCTTCTGTGTTATTCTTTTCTGTTCTCCAACGCATTTTCTTATAAAGCCTTTTTTTCTTATGCTTGCTTCCCTTCCTTCAATGCATTGCATAGTTTTCTCTCTTTTTTACCTCTGTCATTTCTAAAAGCTGTATTTCTTTTTAACACACTTCAGATATTTTTTCCATAACACTTCCATAGGCTGGCAACAAGGTAAGGAAGAACCTTCTTTGGAGAAACACTGGACATCTCAAGTCTTTGCTTAGCGATGCAGAACTGAGGAACTCTTAATAGATGTCAGGCTGATTCCAACAGTAGTACAATCTGCTTCCCAGGCCAAAAAGTACCTAGATGTACAAATTCATCTTAATGTGAATTTTATGTGGTTTTGATGCAACAAAATTGAAAAATGTTAGTCAAATAATACATATCATAGTTGTCAATCTGTTATCAGATATTCCCCTTCCCAGTTTTGGTGAAGTGTTATGAACCATAAACAAATATGTGTGAAAAATGATGAGATCTGCAAAAATTATGAAATTAGTTCATATTGATTTAAAAATAATTATTTGAATCGTTTCCTAATTTCCAGCTTTGATGCTGTTACATCCTGGCCTGGTTGCTGGTCCGGGAGGTTCGTGGTATCCCCGATCCTGGACGGGACATTATGACACAGATGAGGTCAAATGCTGTTCACCTGAGCTTTATTGTAGTTCCCCAGAAATAGCACTAGGGTGAGCCATAGAGTAAAGGCAGAAGTAGAGAAAAGGTGGCGGAGAGAAGCAGTATTACAGAGCACAGCAGGAGTACAGTCACCATCGCAGGTGAGTGTTCCGTCAGTCCTCTGGAGTCAGTGGCATCCCGTTGATCCATGATTCTCAAGTCATGACAGTGGTGAGGATCCCAATTCTTGCGGGACACGTACCAGGTTATATTCTTTGTAGACTAGCAGTTGGACAGAGCAGTGATGGCCTTGGTTTTGTTTGACACGGTCGTTGCACAGTCCTTATACCGGCCTTTTCAGCCTTTGTGCTTGGGGCAGTGCTTGGTTTAGCATCACAACAAACTTGCTCAAGTTTCCTTGCAAGCTGCACTGTTCCTGGTTGTTCTGATAACAAAAGGGCACTCTCCTTTGGCACTTATGCCAGCAGCCTGTCACCTAGGTCAGGTAAGCAGAAGCAGGTGAACTTTGAGACATCTTTTTTGTGTGTTGGTCTCCTACAGATGAAAACTCAGATGTTGCCTGAGGTATATGTAAGACTGGGTGCCTACCTCATGAAACTTTAGAATTATTTTTTTACAAAGTTGTCTGGTGTTTAAAAAGTTTTCAACAGTGTGAAACCCCTGAGAACACATAGCAATTTAAGCTAAAATTCATGCTAATTTGGAGAAATACACTTATACGTATTTCTTTCTCTATGTTTATTTCTATTTCTAGAGGCCATGTTCCATTGTAGGTATGTTTGAAGGAAATGAAAAGTTAAGTTTTTTCCTAGAAGATGAAAGTGTGTAAATCCAGAGATGAATACACAAAAATTGTTGGATTTTTTACCTGTGTAAGCAATAAATTCTTTTTTTCATGGGCATATATGAAAACAGTAGAATTTCAAGTATGCCAAATGACTACTCTTGGGAATTTTTCTACTCCCACTGAACAATATAGGGAGCTTTCCTTTCGTAGACTCTATTACTGAATTACATGCATATGTTAGCAGAACTGCAGTAAAAGTAAGGGCTTGACAAATTAACTTCCCATCCTTAGCCATTTCAGCATGTGCATAACTTTGCTCACATGAGTAATTCCATTCAGTGTTATAAAACATTTGCATCCCCAAGACTTCATTGGCTATTTGTTTATATTTCCTGCATGAAGAAACACTGTCAGCTACTTCACGTTTCCCCTAAAATCTGCCATGAAAATCTATTCTTTTTGAAGGTCGCTATCAGAACTTGTACAAAATTCTTGACTCTGAACAATAAACAGCATAAATACCCACAAAATGATTTATGCCATCTTAAGCTGCCATGGCATTGACCAATAAGCTACATAAAGGTACACAAAAATGATTTATTTCTCTTAAATTCCCCCTGGTAAGAGAATAAGAAGGAAAAATGGAAAATTCAGGCACTTCCCCTTGAGTGAAATGTTCACTAGAGCAGGAAGGAACATTGTCAACTTTGAAAATGTTTCTGTTTTTAATTGGCAAAACAATTTATTTTTCACTTTCTTACAGACACACGCTTTTCGAAGTATAGGTATCTAAGTTACCCCTGGTAAAGAACATGTTACTCACCTCTGTAGCTATCAGAAACATCAGTGAAAGTTTGCAGGTAAAAAAGGTAAATGTATATTAACCATTCACAGGACTTATAATTTTCTCCTCATCTTCATCTAAATCACAATAATAATCTTTCATCAAGAAATATTTATGCAGTCTTACAGTTCTGAAATTGTCTCCAACATACTCACGATTTAGAACTGAATATAGCAAATTTGAGAATCTGTCCATCATTTCATTATGTTTTAATCTAGAGTCACATCAGAATACACTAGTCAAAAATAAAACTAAGAATATAGCTAAGAATTCAAACAGTCTTTTAGAAATTGAAACAATACTTTAAATTATCATTTTTTAGTTGTTTTATCAGCTTGTGACTGTTCCTGCAATTCATTGAATAATCTTTCTGCTCGCTGCTAACATTTTTGCTTATTTTTTTATTACAGGTTTTGTGACTTTCACATTCTTCCATTTCCAGAGGGATACTAGCAGGAAGTGTCCCCTTTTAAATAAATCCTTGTGCATGTTCATAAACAGAATCTAACCTGATAGTTACCAAAAGGGAGGCCTCTCATGAACAACATGTCATCTATGTTGATAACTCAAAAGTAGATCTTCTGGAATATAGGCAATAATGCTCCTGAACAGGAATCCAGTTTTTGCCTTTATATCCTGCTCCAGACTCCATTCCAATGAAAGTCAAAGCACTCACACAGAGCAATGTCAGGTCCTCACACCCTGGCAGACTTACTGATACTTACGGTCTAAATCAGGGTATGAATTAAATCTCTTTAGGGTTTCAGTGTTACATTAAAGATACAGAAATGGACGAGAATCAAGCTGTGTATCTAAGTTTAACTGAACTTTGAATTGTCTCTCATCTAAGATGAGATGCTCTCTACTTCCTAGTCATCCATTTTTTCCTCTAAGATTTGCTTGTTCCCAAATATGGTATCCAAAGAGTGGTGATTACTCCAGAAGTTTTGTATCTGTATCCAAGTCTCAGCCTCAGAATTAATGTTTTTTGAAAATATCTTTAACTATCATTTGGGGAATTTTGAGTGCATTTTCAGAGACAGCTGAAAACTCATGCAAGCTTCTCAATGATCAGAGATCAAAGAGTTAGTCTTAAAGGTCAGCATTTTTTACTTGGATATTTAGATTCCTATGTAGAGTTACTGATTTCAGTAGAGCTATCAAATTAGTACCTAATGTGGGTCTGGCATTCACTCTTTCCTTTAATCAGTATTTCTAACAGATGATCTGTTAACAGGATATTATTAAACATTTGTCTTTTCAAGTACTCATTACCTTTCTACCAGAAAGAGAACTTTTCACAGCACAATGAATAATATACCTCCTTTTAGCGGTAATTGCTTTGGTGCTGTGTGCATATGAGAATGAGGTGTACCAGCCTGCCAGAATATAAATGGGGTGAGATACATGGGCACCTGCTATATTGTGGAGTTGTAATTAATAACCAGTAAACTACTGCTGAGCATTAGGTTGGGCAAGGTGAACCCTAAACTAGGTCCATGACTGATAGCAGACAACCACTGAAACAAATTCTTAGCAAGACTGACATTGAAAATGTATCTGAAATGGAAAGAGTCTCTATTGTTTGATTAACCTAATATTTACAGATTATAAATGACCTTACATTAGTTTGAACAGTTTAGGTAAACTGAAAATGGGAGGCACCTTAACAGGAAGAAAAACTTGCAAAGCATCACCCGGATATGACTGAATGTATATCATTGGCTACTGGATTGAGTCCTGAGATTAATTTTTTGTCTTTCTTCCCCTGGGAGTATTCTGCAAGGTAATAGTAACTATTAGGCAGGTTACAGAACAAGATGGGTGAATTGCCAGATTTAGTTTGGAAAAACCTATATAGTAATCAGTCCTTCTTCCTCCTCAACACTAACTGTCCTCCTTTATCTTAGTTATTTAAGAAAAGAAAATCTGTTTACATTTTGAGAAACTGTAAATAATACAATTTTTATTTAAATTATTCTTTAAATTATTAGAATATTGAATTGTTAAGTTTTCCAAGCAGATGTGAACTACTTCAGCAACTACTGACTAATAACAGCATTCAGCTACTACATATACCTTCAGCGTGTATTATACGTTAAATTTATATTAGTGAGATTAAATTGTTTTCTGTGATTATCTTAATCTGTGCAAATGTGATCCAGCAGATTTTAGCTTAAAACTGTTTTATTTTGCCTGCTTGCAAGGAAAAATTCAAATTCCAGTAGATTTAGTATTTTTTTCAATATTAGAGATTGAGTGTTCTCATCCTATACTACACAAAACTCTTTATAAGTAGGTAGTGAATAAATAGATTAGGCTATCCAATAGGCTAGATGTTCTCTTTATAACATGCTTACTAGACATGTTAGTATTGAATAGCAGACACTATGTACAAGAATATAGTGAGTAAAAATAATTATCATAAGACATGCAACAACTATCTGAAATTCATGGCCACAGACTACAGTGCAATGTTACAAATTGTAACTCAAAAAGACCATTTATGTTTAGAATATGTCATCAAATGTTTTTCAAAAACAAGATGCTCTGTAAAGGAACCAAAGTTTCAAACTTTAGAGCATTAATTGTCTGACTGTAGTGACTAGGAAAGAACGTGCTGCTGAGCTGTTTCAGATTACTTCCTGTGAAATAGTGAATAGTGTTCCTTTTCAGGCACAATTGCTGTACAAAATTAACCTTTAGCTGACAGGAAACACCAATATTTTTGGTCTCAAAACACAGAATTGAGAGGGACGTTTGGAGTTACTGAGTCCAGTTTCACTGGTTTTGTTGGCTACCCATGCATGTTCTTTATGTTCTTTCCTTCATAACTTGATTATTTAGATTAAGTAAAATTTCTCAGACTTATATATATAAATCTTTAAATATTTTGATGTCTGAGCAAGATAAATATATGCACCAGTAAGAGGAGGACCATGCAGGGTTACATTGGATGCAAGCTAGAACTATATTCATTATAATCCTCAGCCAGCTGGTTGTTTGATAGCTGTTAGCAATTAGCAAATACTATCAGAAAAAAGTCCTATAATTACCTCCTGTTTCACACAGCATTTATACTCACAAACTGCTAACCGAGCAGCAGTCAAACACGGCACAATTCTCTGTTATAAGACACCATGATCTGTTCCTTTTTGACTAGAAATTTTCCTTTACTCCTCAACCTGCTAAAGTTGAAGAGGAATAAAAATAATGCCTCACATTGCATTGCATGCATAAGTGTTACATATGCTATTGTCCCCACTGTATACTTTGGGTACTGGTCTATCTGGCTTTTTCACAAGCAAATTGAAGGTGAGATGTATGGGTTTATTCCAATAATGACTATGCAGTAGTTGAAGTTAGATGAGCCATACAGACTTGTTTAAACTGCCGAACAACTTGGTGCTACACCAGAGTATCCCACCATTGCCTCTCCTTTCCCAGTTACATCCTCCATCGCTATCTTCCCATTGGCTTAACCACATTAACTCACTAGTCTAGGAAAAAATAAATCAATTATTTTTTAAGTTCCAGTGGGTTGGGAGGTTTTATCAACCTGCAGATGGGTGTGGTGAACGGTGACACCTGAATGTGTACAGAAAGCAGAGTAGAAATTGCTGACTAAGAGGCAGAGGAAGTATAAAGAAAATTTGGGGAACTGCTCCTGAACAGTTAGATTTGCTCAGCAGACTCCCATAATTTCACCCTGAGAGGAGGCAGCCTCAAATGTCTGCTGTGCTGTGACACAGCAAAACATACTCAGAGAGGTTTGGGTCAGAGTGCTTGCTACCCTTTGACTATACATACAATGGAGCTGAAAAACATCATCAGTCTCAAAATGGTGAACATAACTCTGTATAGCCAAGAAATATTGTAGTACCTAACAGGTCTACTTTGCTAATCATATCAAAAGAGTATTTTTCTTCTGTTACACAGAAAAAGGAATATATACTTAGAAAAAAAAAATCCAGCTTTCACATGATTTGTCTTTTTTTAATTGAAATTTTGGAAATTCACATAAAAAGCACATGATTTTTATACAAATTTAAATATACTTCCTCACTAATTTCCTCTCATCTGTTTTTCATTACTCTTAAGAGAATATTTAAAGGTTTAAATTAGATTCTTTTTGATTTGGTTCTTTAGAAAAATATTATTTCCCATTTAGCAGAAATTATAAATTTGGAGCCCATGACATTATGCAATTGTAGACAGTAAATAGAGCAAACAGTTTTCTCAGTTAGGAAGCCCTCTGCTTTTATGTGACTCTCTTTCCATTGTCTATAGTGGGATCCTAGCTTCCCTCCTTGGGCGCTTCACTTACGTGCCTAACATTACGTGAGATACAGGTAGACCTTTGTATTCAACCTGTGCTTTGACTAACAACTATGGTTACCAAGATTATATCTTTGAGATACACCTGTCACTTTTTCCTTGATTACATCCTCTGGCAATTATTCAAAACAATTTTATTAAAGTTGTGTTCATGTATATATATAGCCATAGATAAATTGACTTGAACACACGGTATCACTTTTATAGTGCTGCTGTTATAGAGTGTAGAAGAGCTATTAAATTCTATTGTGGACTGAAATGTACATCTCAGCTTTAAAGGGAATTTCTTTAGTTTTACAATGGTTCTGTCCTAGCTCTAACTAGGACAACAACTAAAATGTTTTGGAAACAAAAGATAGAATAGTAATCCACAGTCTAGAATCCTGGACCTGTAAAAAAGAGTTTAGAAGATCTAAACCATTGTAATCTTCCAGTATGTGGAAAGAACCTGGTTATAACCTCAGCAAACAACAGGAGACAAAAGCAGATATCCCGTAGTTTAGAACTAGAGTAACAAGTATTCTCTGAGATTCACTAGATCCTTACGTAGTTCTTGTATCTTCTACTTGGTCCTTTCAATAGAATCAGGCCTGGAGATATGTTTCTATGGTCACTAAACAGTACAGGCGAGAAGTCAGGGACCTCAGAGAGGAAGTCACATCAGGCAACAACTATAAGATAAACAAAAAGTAATTAAAATTGGGATATGCATTAAATGCCAATTTCTTTTCCAGATTTAGGAATCTCCCAGTGTTCATGTCCATGAACACTCTTTGGAAATAATCTACTGAAACATTGCAAAACATATAGGTAAATAAAATGAGGAAATATGGAATAAAGCAGCATTGGCATACAATGTTGCTTCCTCTGCATTTTATGCAAGAGCACAGTATGAATCCTCTGCCCAGTCTGAAGGACTTCCACTGCATTTCTTCCAGCAATGGACTCTTGTAAATAGCTGAATTAACTTGTTCACCTTTGTATAAAATAGGTAAATATTCATTGAGCCCAAAAGAGCAAGAGTCTGCAGTGCACTGAATCTATGCATTGCCTTAGGAAAGGAAAAGCTCCTAAATACAAGGATTACATAAATTGTTAGTCAGTCATTATTAAGTTAATGTCTCAGTTCTTGGGCTAGTCAACTGTGCTCATGTTTGCTTGATCCCTCTGACCCTGTTAATATCTAAGTCTTCTGTAAAATATTGTGACATTACTACAGTCTACCACTTGATCCTTTTTTTCCACAAGTAGCCCACAGACTGCTGCTTAGGACATTCTGGGCCTTGCACCTCCTTGGTGACTCTTGCACCTCCTAGGTATTTGCTTCCCACCATCAAGCACTTTATAATTACCCTAAGGTTACTAAGTCAACTACCCAGAGAACTGTACTTTATGCCATGTTTGGGCTGATAAAATTCAAATTCTGTATTTCCCTCCTAAAAATGTCCTAACCACAACTATAATTTAAATTAGTGCAGAAATATTTCTCACTTTCAATGATGAAGTTTGCCACTGTACTGAAAGGAGCAGTACATTGCATCATGCTGAAAAAACACAGGGTAAGAAAAAGATATTTTATTTTGGTTTTGGGCACAAAATCAGCACCGAGGTTTTGATTTCAACTTTTCATAGAATCACGGAATAGTTTGGGTTGGAAGGGATCTTTAAAGGCCATCTAGTCCAACCACCCTACAAAGAGCAGGGAGATTTGCAACAAGATCAGGTTGCTCAGAGCCCAATCCAACCTGACCTTGAATGTTTCCAGGCATGGGGCATCTACCACCTCCCTGGGCAACCTGTTCCAGTGTTTCACCACCCTCATTGAAAAAATGTTCTTGTATCTAGTCTAAATCTACCATTTTTTAGTTTAAAACCATTACCCCTTGTCCTGTTGTGTTAGGCCCTGCTAAAAAGTTTTTCCTCATTTTTCTTGTAGGACCCTTTTAAGTATTGAAAGGCTGCAATGAGGTCTTCCCAGACCCTTCTCTTCTCCAAGGTGAACAACCCCAACTCTCTCAGCCTTTCCTCGTAGGAGAGTTGTTCCATCCCTGCCATCCCTCTGATCATTTTTGTGGCCCTCTTCTGGATCTGCTCCAACACATCCATGTCTTTCCATTCTCTTTTTAAGAGAATAATTTGAGGTTGAAATTAGATTCCTTATCATTGAGTATAGCTTAAATAGAAGAGAGTAAATCTTTACTAATTCCTTTACTATTCAGATTTTATGACTGCTCGTCGTGTATAATCCCTTCTGGTGTTAATGTTTTTGTGATGAATGTACCCATGGAAATCTAATAGTAACTTAGTATACAGAAATGTCTAGTTATTCATTTTTCATGATGAAGTTCTTTTTATTTTAGAAATGCAGACAACAAAAAAGAAACCTGAAAGATAAGGACAAATCTAGATGAGAAATAAGATGAGCAGAAGCTAGTTAAGAAGAAATTATAATAATTGCATCAAACAGAATCTAATTAAGAGCACAAGTAAAGATGCTGTTCATTGATTCATGTGATGATAATGTAATAACTGTCTACTTGTGATATGCAGCCTTGTTACTTTATGAAATCTGAATGGAGTTCACAGAACCTGTTTAAGCCAGTGCAATATTAGCTGAGTCCACTATTTAATTAATTGTTTCATAATAAATGGGCCCCTTGTTTACAGTAATATTTTAATTCTAATTTATCTTCACAATCTAAAAAAGTATTTAATTGCTTTAATGATATTAGCTGTCTCAGCCTTTATTACAACACTGGACATAATTACCCTCTTTTAAGGTAATTTATAGACCTCATTAACACTCTTGCCTCTCTGCTGTGATTAAAAATCTCCTAAGAATTGAAATTTCTCTGAACAGTAAGAGAATTATTGTGATTTATTGTTCGCCATTGCTGCAATGAGCACAAAGCTGATTTATTATGGCTGATCCCTGCTGAGGTGACTGGAATTGGACTGGGGAAGGGGAAGACAAGAGCTCTTGGTGAAGCAGTTTACTCCTCTCTGTCACAGACCTGCAGGTTAATATGGATCCTGTCATTTGCATCCACAGGAGCATGAAGAAATCAGATTATTTCTGCCTAGAAATTGTTCCTACAGAGATAGTCCATCAGAACCTCTGCTTCTCCCCTGTCATGGCAAGTCCACTGCTTTCAATACTTCACCAAATCTAGATTCAGATAATAATGAACTCAAAAACTAATTACTCATAAATAACTTCAATCGAATCTTAACTGTTCAGAAAAATAAATGCCGTTCAGCTATATTTTTAATATGATATTACATTAATCTTCTTTATGATAAGTGTTTGATGTAATTCTCTACAGCTATTTATGAGACTAAACTAATCATTTAAAAATTGGTTTTGAGCACATGGTTGTCTGGTTTTCCTCACTCTTACTATGAATATGGATATATTTACTCAGCAAAGCAATATACATTACAAATGAGTTATCCAATAGAAAACAAAACTCCAAAGAGGGTAAAAAATAAGATTTTATGATTGCTGATTAATTTATTGTTGTTGATTACACTGTCAGCCAATTTACAGTGAATTCCTATTTTTATGGAACTGATAGTTTTAATGCAATGTAAACACTGACATGGGAGAGCACTGCATATCTGGGGGCTATATATATATTTCTAAATAAAACAAGCTTCCAAGTAAGAGAAAGAGTAGTTCTAGTTCCATTCCATTAAAGCTGTACCAACCTAGTTATACTAATTTTGTATGATTTTAATAGGTTTATAAGTTTGGATGTGTTCTAAATGATATTACAAGGAGTAATTACTCTTGATTTGTACTTAATAGAGACTATAT
>VZSC01017950.1:10714-22037 GCA_013398225.1 Steatornis caripensis | reverse complement strand
TACTATATTAGTGTAATAAACTTTTATCACAAAGTTGAAATGTAGGAAGAGTAAGCATCAAAAGTAATTCTGAACTGGTCAAATTTACAGATACTGCAATGTTTATGAAATTCTGGGATATACACTGTGTACCATGGGGAATAAAAATAATACGTAGATCTACAGACTCAGTTAAAAACCAAAAGGAAAACAGGAAGTCACAAACTGTGTAATAGTGTTAATGAAATTCTAGAATACCATTTCTTGAATGACCTTACTACTTGCTGTTTTAATAGTGCAGCCTATATACACTAAGATACTATATGCATACTTATATACTGTAAGTATACATACTTGCATTCTATAAGTCTATATACATGAAGTCTATATACATTAAGACATGTTCTTAATATTGGTAGCATCAGTTTACAGTGAACCTTAGTTTTTAGATTATAATTTTTGAAGAAGATATTTATTTTATACACTGCAAAATGTAGTTTATTTCTCCATACTTTTAGGAAAAGAGAAATAACTGCAGGTGTTTTGCATTTTCAACCTTTAATGATCACCCTTAGTCTGTGAGATTTCCAGATCAGTGAAGCATTTTGGAGGACAGAGAGTTTAAACTTAATAGCTGCTGGCGACCAAGAATAGTTTTATGAAAAAATTCAGTTGTTCAGATGTCAAGTATTGACATTTGTTGTGGTATAAAATATTATTATTTATTGATTCTCATTTCCTTCTAAACTTTTCTCCTTATTTTCCTGTATTTGGAAGTTAATAATTATACATTGATTATATGTATAATTCCCAGAATATCATCCTTCCTTGAAATAATTTTTGACGGCAATAGCGTATGCATATAAAGTCAGAGGTCTAAGTTTGTCCATGCAAGGACTTAATTTATAAATCATAGCAAATGGATGAGATAGATAGTGCTTCAGTAAAAAGATTAGAGTAAGTAGAGGATTGGTGTGACTAGGTAGAGGGACAGCTGCAGAGGCTAAGCTCCCTTCAGGAGTGTGACGAGGTTATCTCAGATGGCGATGGTGCACATAGTGGATTTTATAAAGCTTTTGCCTAATGAACTAGTGAGGGTTAATGTGGGTAAAGAAGTAGAAGACGGACATAGGTCTACTTAATCTCTGGTATGTAATAGCAGTAATTTTATAAATTCCAAATCCGATCTGGCTAGTGGTATGAATAACATGAATGAACTGTGCAACTTCACTGGATTCATATATAAACTAGCTCCAGTTGAGGTATTTGTCACAATCTTATTTACAGCAACAGACATCTTTTGCTCATGCATGATTTGTATTTATTCCACATGAAGTTTTATCAATTTACTGAGGTAATTTCTGTTACATTTAGACATACGTTTTCTATTGCATCAGTGTGAAATTCTTTTAACAACATGAAAGATGCTTCATTTACATATTATTAAATGTATAGTGTTTGCCGAAAGATTAAAAACTTGCTTTGTGACATCTTTTATCTTTTGCTATAGATATAATATCAGTCTGTATAATATATAATACTTGTGACATTAGCTAGAACAGTTTAATATGTATGGAATTTTTAAAAATGAAATAAACATGCTTAAAGTAAAACGAAGAAAAAAGGTATGAATTACTTAAACCAAGATGCTTTGGGGCACCAATAGGACTGTGTGGGAGAAGACTGTAATAACTATTCTCATCATCACAATCTAATCTTTCCAAAAGATGACAATTCAAGCACTCAAGACACAGATTACATTGTTTCTCACAGTAAAGATCTAATTCATTATTATTTGCTTTACAACAATACATAGGCAATGCACAAACCTAGTGTTACAGCTGTATTCTTCCCTGAATAATTTGCAGTCTGAAGAGGGTAACTACTGGGAATAGAAAGCATTGATATTCTCATATTACTGGGAGGAACAGAAATACATTTTTTTTTGGTATAGCAAAGATCACCAATGTCAGTGCAGAAATTAGAAAATGAAATGTGTTTTCCCAAATTCTCTTTCAGATGATCTAAGCACAGAAAATACCTTTATTCTTTATTCACAGTCCAGACTAGCAATTTCATGTTTAGGATTCTTCTCTTTAACCATTCTCTTTAACCATTAAATCCTAATTCCTTTCTTAAATCCTTATGGATAAAAGGTGCTGCTGAACAGCCTCAATTACTCCTAAAGTTAATAGAAATGCCAGCATTCAGTCAAACAGAAAACTCACAAAGTGTAACACTGTCAATCTAATTTCAAAAGACCTTTGCAAGGTACACGCAGTCTAGAAAAAACACCACACCTTTGGGTGACTGTTCAAGTTCTGCCTGCTACCTGATGAAGTCCTACCTATTTTTGGTCCTCAATGCAACGTCCAGAATGTGATTTACTGGAAACATTAGTTATTTAGGAAAGGAGATAAAAGAGAGACAGATAATTAAAGATTTTTGCAACATTTATACAAAGACTGTTTTCGCTGGGATAAACATATTTTCTCTAGGTTTAGATCAATCTAAGAAAATCAAACTATTCCAATGTAACTGATATCTATCTGAACTCTGCTCTTGATCCTAATTCTGATGTTGGGCTCACATTTTCTAATTTATCTTAAGACATTCAACACAGTCATCAGCTGAAATTTATAAATTCTTTAAAGGTCATTTTAAACCAACAGAATAGAAATGGTAAAAAATGGAAAAAACCCCATGACTTTGAACATCTTCAAAATACTTAGCTTTAGCAGGCAGAAGAATATGTCAAGCCATGGTCAGAAGCCCGTTTCCAAGAGGAATACTTTTGTGAAAAGTTCCACTACACTCTTTTTTACTGTTGACTTTGTCAGACTACTTCAAACTAGCTCATATTTTATTCTCTAAGCATGTCATAGTATTGTAAATGTCACTTAATACTTCAAATCTATGTTTAATTTATCTTCTAAGTAACCAGACCGACAGCAAAAAAGTAGGTGTTAGTATGTGCGTAAGTGTTATCAACACTGGGGAGAGCGAAAGAAAAGGAGCAGGAGCCACACAGTATATTATCTCCCTGGGAGAGTAGTGCTTGCTGATAGTTTGGGTTTTTTTGTCAAGATTGCTTTTCAATATTTTTTTTAAAGATCATTCTTTAGTTGAAAAGTTTACTTTCTTTAGATTTCTGTTGGCAGAAGTGAGTACACAATACCACACAAATACAGTTCTGATGAAAGGCATTTTTTGTATCATATCAGTATCTAAGCATAAAGCCTTCCATTAAAAGTTCTAGTACACATTTGAATAAGAATGAAATTATACAATCATCATATTTCAAAATGCGCAAAGTTTTATACATATATATATGTGTGTGTGTGTGTGAATGATTTAATTAGAGAAATGGTAAGTGAAGACCCTTCTTCTGGCCATATTCAGAAGCATGCAGTCTTACAACTACCTGTTTCATCCTTCAGAGTGGGTATTTTTTATTTGCAATATGATGAGCACTTTTTAACTGCTGTATGTTCCTGCCAGAAGCAGTGCAGATGACAGAAGTAGCAGTTTACATGGGAAGAACAGCTTTAGAAACTGTCATCATTCTCTTGTCTCTTTGTTTATTGTTTTTGCAGCCTTTGTACAAACTCTTGGCTTCAAGCCTACATTTTAATATGCATTGACAACTTTGGGGAAATTTTTATTTTTTGTGCTGAAGCAGAAAAAGAAGTGAAAGTGCTTATTTTGGTCAAACAAGAATCATTGTTTGAATAGGCACATCTGAAGTAGAATCTTTTGATTTGGGAACTATTTTACATAGTAATCTTAATTTCTCTGTATCTCAGTTTTCTTTCTTTCTCCCTTTTTTTTGGCCAAGAAAAATATTGTTCTAATATATTCATATAGCATGCAACGCTGTGAGGCCCTGATTATGTGTTTGTGTTATAGTAACTTCTGTAAAAAAATCTTAAAAAAATAACAGCTAGGTATGTAGGGATGTTGAATTGCTGAAGGTAAAAAAATACTTCAGGAAGCACTAAAAAGGATTAAATCTCAGAAGTGGAATTCAAAATCCTGCTTCTATGAGCTATAAATAGTACAAAAGATATAAGGAAAGATAATTGTCTCCTTGGAAATTATTTAATAAATTAATCATTTGTTATAAACTTGCACACTGACCTGATTCCAGATAGCTTTTAAGATATTTTTTCTTCATATTTTTTTCCAGGTTTAAGAACTGATTTCTAGAAACATGAAAAAAAAAAACCCAAACCAAAACTAAAAAAACTTACTGAGAAGATACCAGAGCACCATTGAAAATCTTGAAAAATGGTTACATCTACCAATAACATTTAAGTCTACAGGCTGAACAATTTTTAACACAAAGTCAATGAATGTTGTGGGTTCTCAGATGTTTTCCAGGATATATGGCAATCGTTCCCTGATTTTTTGATTGCTAAGATATCAGAGGGAATATTGCTGGTCTCAGATAATTATGGTGGCGTCCTCTGCCATTTAGGTGGGAAAGCAGTCTTTGTTTCAAGTCACAGTAGCCCGACAGTACCATTCTTAGTTTTCAAAGAGCCTACAAGTACAGGAAACATGTCTGCTTGCTTCAGAAATAAATTTTCATTTTTTTCATTATACAGACTTTTGTTTTCTTGTAGACTTACACGTGGATATACAGACTTACATGCAAAATACTTTCTTTTTGTCAGTGAGTGGACAGTAAATTGCTATGCCATCAGTGCTACTGAATGTTCCATTCAATTTCATTCTGTTCTACCTTTCAAATTCATTATCAGGTATGCTTGGGAGTGTCTCCTATTCCATGCAATGTTTTATAGCTGTCATGAACTTATTCTGACTTTGTTACGTTTTTGAGGGAATTAATAGGAACATCCATGCTTCTCTGATGAGGCACAACCACTTCTGAGGTATGTGTGGAGTGGAAACCACAATAAATTCTCATAGGAAAATGCCCTGCAATACACTCCAGAAAACCCCCACCTACAACATAGTTCTACAACAGAAATTGACAGTCTCTTAGTTTCAATGAGCTTTGAATCACGTTCAAAGATAAAATCTACAGCATAATTGCAAGTGGAGTTAGGACTTCACGAAACGTGCCACTGCTGTTGCTATGAGCTATGAGCATGCCCTGACATCATAATATATCTATGGGAAGGAGTGAAAAAGAAAGAAATTTAAGATGGGAAGAAATCTAATGTAGGAAGAAAATTAGAAATAATAACAAAATGTCATGAGGATTTCCTGCTGCTAACTTTGAGTCTTGAAAGAGGAGGGACCAGCAATACAAAATGTTTTGTGATATGACTGGACTGATAATATGTGAAATATCTAAGCTCTTATTTGCCACTCACATTCTGAAAGATGGGAACATTTGCTAATACAAATAGTGAAGGCATGTGTATGAAACTGCTTCACATGGCTTAAGAACAGATGCAGCCTGTTTAGTTTCTTTGCTGTAAAAAATTAAATGGCTATCAAGAATCAATCTGTTAGATAACTCTCTCTGGACTGGAATTTACATGGGTTCCATGAACAAGAAAAGAACAAGGGTCAGAGACACCCAAAGTAAGTTGCAAACTAGAGAAGAATACTGAAAGCACTGTTTGTGGAAGTATTCTTTATGGCAGAAGAACATCAAAGGTGAGAATAAAGGGCCTTCTGAGGTGACTCAAGGCTGATGCTCTGGAAGGAAGGAGGCCATCATGGGGTGAGCATGACTAGAGTGAGCTTGACCTGCTGGGTAAAGCTCATCTTTCACGGGTGAGACCACAGGATTTTGTGACAATTGTTAAAAAAATAGTATTCCAGATCATGATCACCAAAATTTGGAAAAAGAACCAGAAGTCCTTGCAGAACAAATGGACATTTAGGTTTGTGCACCTGCCACTTAAGAAACAATAATAGGTAAAACTCAGCATGCATAAAAATGAGGGGTGATGATTGCCAAGATGAGCTGCAGGAAGTTGATCCAGATGGTAGAATTAAAGCTGATTCCTAAGATGCTTTTGTTCATCTTACCTCTTTAGTTTTCACTTACTGAGCTCAGCAGGTATTTCCCATTTCTTCTTCACTAACATTGCTCCATGTGCTGTCATCGGTCTGTAACAAGCTACATCCTGGCAGGTGGGAACTTCTGGCAACTTCAAGTGCTGGGCACGATATGGCAGGGACAGTTAGTTACAATTGGTCTTGGGAGGTGAGGTTATAGAAGTCTGTGGCCAGGCACTAGTTTGTCAGATATTTTTGATAATTCTTTATCATTTCTATGATGATATCTGACATGCTTAACCCTGCCTTGCCATTGCTGTCTCATGAAGAATACATCTTTTTTAGCTGCAAACCCTAATCTCTGTTCTCAGGTCCTACTTTATACTCCCAGTGCTGCCCCCAGAGCAGTGACGGCAATTCTGCACTGGCCCCAAGTCAAATCCATTGCTGCTTGATTGAGTTTGTGTTCCTTCTACAAATGATCAATGTATGTGCCATGTTGATTTGATGATGAAAGATTTTACACAAGAGTTTTCTTCTGTATTTTAAGTTTTTTGTTCTAGTTTTCTTTTTGAATATTACTGTAAAGTTATACATTGACCTTAACAGTCATCACTGTGAAAGATACTTTTTTTTTTCTCAACATAGACAGGGTATAAATAATGAAATAACTGCCGTCACTAAAATTAATATATATGAAGGAATGTGAAAGTGGAAATCTCTTATGCTCAGAATTCCAAATATTTTCTGGCCTCACAATTTTTTCTGTTATTTGCTCTAGAATAGAGTATTGTAACACCTAAAATTCGGTGTAAGGAAAAGGCCATAAAGGCAACTTTGAAAACATGATTTCAAGTGGGTATAAAGATGCTGTCCTTAGCTCGCTGATTGTCTGAAATAAAAGATAACCCAAATTTATTTTATGAAGTTGTTGGCTTAAAAACTTAATGATGACAAACTAAATGCCAGTGGCACTTCTGATTGCACTAATGACTATTCTAACAGAAACACCCATCAATAACAGTCATTCCAGCTGCCTCCCATTCTTCCCAACCATCAGGATCCCTACCTATCTCTTATTTAGACATCAGTAACTCCAGCTTTCTTCTGATAATTCTGTGACAAAAAAAAAAGCCTAGTGATGCCTATAAGCCTTGCATCACCATAAGTCTATTTCAAGCTAAAACATAATCTGACATCATATAAATGTGCATAAAATTGACTGAAATTAATTGTCTCTCCTATAATACAACAGAACGTGGATCAGGTCCAAGAAAAGTATACTTACAGATTAGGATACATATTCTGCACAGTACTAGTATGAAAACATCCCTATGTCTGGTCTTTTTTCTGCCCAGTTCTTTGACTTGAATTAAAAAAGAACTTTCCAAATTTATTTGCTTTTCTAACTTCCTGTCCATAACTCAGATAAATACTGAACATCCATTTGGGTGTCAAAGATCAAAGACTCACATTATACATAAGTAGAATCCAAACGCTTTGAGAAAGGCCATAGAATTTTTCTTAGTGCAGAAAAAAACATAGCACCCTCACATGTACATTTGCAGTTTTCACATATAATATTATTAATATCTTTTCTGTTGCTGTGAGAGATCACTATAAAGGGATTACTCATTTTATTCTCTCTGTCAATTTTTCTGTTTTTTCATTAAGTTGAAATAGTGGAAATATGTTACATTCTCTATGTGAGGATGAATGTTTTCTTTGTCATCAGAAAAACCTTGGAGCTGGATACATTAGCAAGTCTAATCTCAGTACAAAAAATCTGCCTTTTATGTTTTTTGTTAATGCTAAAGCCTTTAGAAGTAACACTGTGCAAATACATGATACGCACCTTCAGAAAAAGCAGAAGAGAATATATAGCAGAACAATAGCATCATTTACGTGATACATTTTCACCAATTAATTATTCATGCAGTTTTTAAAAAGCAGAATGATTAACTTCATAATTATTCCTAATTTGGCAAACTTTTAATATAGTATTCTATAATAAGTTACCACTTGTTTAATAATTTCATGCTTTGCTATGTTATTTAGGTGTTAGCCACCTTAATTACAGTAAAATATAAGCAATCTGCTCAAGATATGAAGTTACTAGCAGAAAAAGTGCTTACACTTTAAAAGGTAAATAAACATCTGAATATTCCTTTATGAAGAAGTAATATGGGTATGATTAGCAGGAGAACTGTGGGGATCTTAGATTGATGGATAACACTATGATATAGTCTGTTTAACACCTAAGAGCTAGGAACTTAATTCCTCATCTCAGATTAGACACCTGGTTTTGCTCTGCAGGAGGTGATGCTGAGAAAATCATAATTATCTGCTGTCATATTTTTTTGTCTGCCTGAGGAGTCTGAGGGGGACATAAGTCTGCAGGCTCATCATGAATGGTGGAAGAGCTTGAGATTTGTCTTCATGTACTGAAGCTGTCTGTTGGCTCTCAGCTCACTGCATTGGCACGCTTGCATAGATCTGACAACAGAAGGTGATGCCTGTTAAGGGATGTTAGGACCACAGCCACCTCCTCCGGCCTGCATACAGGACTCACATAAAACACAAGCATGGACAACCATGTCCTCCTCCTCTTCAGCTGGCAGAGACAGGCCACTAGTGCAGGCACACACACACACAACACTCTCCATGTTCACAAGCACAAACATATTTGCAAATCCTCCAAGCACTGGCACAGCCTCTTGGCTGCCTGTCTCTCCTGCCTAGCTCCTGGCACCCTTACCTACTCCACAGGTCCCCAATTGCCTGCTGGTCCAGCTTTATGCTCACTAGCAAACACACACACGCTCACAAACTCATTTCTCTTGCACTCCACATTCACAAGTCCCTGTGGGCGTAACAGCACAGATCCTCTGCCCAATTGATACCCAGTCTTGGACTGGATGTTGCCCTACTTGCTGGCTGTCCCAGCTTCAACTTTGCCATTGAATACAGATGCACACCCCTCACACACCCTACGACTGGGGAAGATACAGTCACCTCCCAGCAGCCAGTACCCAGCACATGGGCTGTGACTTACAGTAATGCTCCAGCCATGGTCACCAATCCCCTCACTCGCCTTACTCCTGCTGGTCCTTCCCAGTATCTGGTTTTCGGGACACACACTATTCTGACCCCAGTGGCTAGAAGTTAAATACCCCACTCACCCCATTCGCTGGCACTGAAGAACCTGCTTGCTCCAGCAGCTGACACCACAGGCCAGGATGCCCACACCTCCATGCTGACTCCAGTAGCTGCCACAGTTTTCACTCACACACATACAGGTGTCATAAGTAGCAAGCACTGAGTCCTTGCAGCACACATGCATACAGGATAGAGAATAAGATTATGCAGAGAGATGATTAAGAAAAAAGTTAATAGAATTATAGGGCAGACTAAGGTGATCAGATGCAGGGCTCAGCCAGACACGTGTACTGACCAGTGATGTTTTACATACAAAAGTCCTCTTTTATACCCTTTTCTGTCTTCCTTCCTCTTTGTTCCTCCCTGTTGCCCCTTCCCCTGCACATCCTCCATGGGTCTGTACAGCTCTATCCATTCCCCCACCCCTGCCAGTGCTGGTCTCCCCTGGTTTACAGTCTCATCAGTTGCAAGGTCCAGGTTGATCTTTCTGGAAGCGGTGACTACCTTGACAGACCATCAATTAGAGTGGCTGATGAGGTTAGTTTCTTGACATTGTCTCCATGTTTGTTTTGTCAGGTCTGTGTCTTTGTATATTTTGTTTGTGTTCTCCCACTTTTCCCCTTAGTTTCCCAATTGACATGTTCCCTGATCAGATAACCTCACTGGAATAAACTTTCTCACACTCTCACATGCCCTCATCAATTAGTGTCGCTTACCAGGTTTGGGTCTCATCACTCCCTCCCTTGTCATTTGCCCATTAGGTCTGTGTCCCTGTATGTTCTTGCTTACAGCTTCCTCTGTTTATTATTGTCCCTCTTTGCACTGAAGAAGGTCCTTCACCAGGCACGCTTAAAGAATCTCTTAAATCTCTTAATCTCTTTTTAAATATACTTGTATTTGAAATACTTGTGTTTAAAACGTTTTGAAACACTTCTGTTTTCAAAAACACAAGGGATTGAAAATCCAGGAATACCTTCAAGCCTATGATAATAACAATTTTCAGTAAGAATCTTTGCACAGTAACTTGCTGATAAAGCTCAAATCAGTGTTTTCTGATGTAATATAAAAACCATAGCTGTATTTTAATGTGAAAAGAATCTTCTAACTCACAGGAAAGTGTGTAAACAATAAGCACACTGTCTAAATAGTTCTGTTTCACAGCCATTCATTAGAACTTTGTATTTTGCTTCAGCTTGACAGAAATTTTATTCATCATAGTTCTGTACAAATACACTAATTAGTGTTAAGGTGCTGTGTTTTCTTCTGCTTTCTCACAGGGATTTTTTCTACTGCTGAATATTTTGTTCTGTTACTTTAGTTATATGTAGGCAAGAAGTTTATTACTTGTTCCATTCTAATGGTTTTATCACTTTTTCCTCTGACCTGAGGCATTAGAGATATCACTGGCAGTTTTCAGTGATGAGATTTAGTAATGTCATGCTTTTATGGTGCACTGTTTAAACATTGCGTTTCGAGCTACTGATCTGTAAGGATTATTTCAAAAACAAGTTTATGAATTTAAAAAATGTTTTGTATTTTTAGTTGATTCATTTTTAAATAATCCTTTCTGAGATTTATGTTGACTATATCTAGAATCAACCATTCTATTTCAGCTTAGTATACATTTGGTTTATGGTCCAACAAAATAATTTGTCTGAGGATATTTAGGCCTATGTCTTAATCAAAAGCTGTATTCCTTTTACTCATGAAAAATGGTAACTGAGTCCCATCACTGCTTCCACTGCAACCCTGATGTTGCAACTTCTTAAGACTCTTTACTGGAAAAAGAGAAAAAAGAAAAATATGATTAATTATTCTTCTAAAGAACTATTTGAAACTCATAATTACATAGTCCACTCAACAGTTCACAACTTATGTTCATACCAAGTAAGAATAGAATTAAATATTTGGAATTTCCTAGAGAAAATTATTTCTACTAAAATGCCTTACAGATTTCCTATTTAGGTATTTTTTTCTTTAAAAATATGCAATGTTTTATTTTTTGTATTTTGATTATATTTAAAGGATTTTCTATAGCAGTAATCATAAAATACAAAGTAGCAATGATGTTAGTATGACACACCGTGAGATCATATGATGTATTGACAGCATTCATTTAGCACCATACAATTTATCACAGCATAATCAAATATTGAATATGTCTTATTAAAAAGTTTTACATAGGCTTGTTTTGTTAGCATTT
>VZSC01017950.1:0-10579 GCA_013398225.1 Steatornis caripensis | reverse complement strand
GGCTTGTTTTGTAAGCATTTACTTAAGAAAGACTGGGATTTACCTGAGAAAAGCAGCTGGACATGGATATATTTAATCTGGCATTAAAGAATTACCTGGGCAGTGAGGTCCTTAAAGTAAAGTAACATAAAACCTTAAAAAAGTAACATTTGAAAAGTTTTTACATGGAGTTTGATATGGTTCTGAAAGCAATCTTATTGCTTATAGATCACAGGCCTCAACTGAGTGACTCCAAAATGCCTCAACTTCATCCTATTTAATCAGTAATTCAATTTTTAAAAATATCTGTCACATTGCCAGTCCCATGCTTCATCAAAAAGTCTTGCCTTCAAAAGCTGGTATACATTTTGATATATGCAAGGATATATTGGATGCCTCTATATCATTATGGATATTTGATATGTATGATAGTAAGGTAGTAATCTAATTTGTATATACTGTTGCTAAAGCAAGTGGAATTGTCATTGGAATTTCTTTTTCTCACAGATAAGAGTAGTAGATTATGTCTTCCCATGGGTGTAAGAAAACTGACAGAAATAATAACATTCCTCTACCAAGTTACTTAATGACTGTATCACCTTCTTATTTATACCTTAAAGTATATTTCTATCCATTTATTGAGATGGCTGTAAAATGTGTAAGTGTATTGTTTGGATATGAGAACCAGTCTGAATGATCCACAGTAATAGAAAGCAGTCTTAAACACATTTAAGAAAGTCTTAAATGCACATATTAACTTCAAAAGAATGGCAAAAATTAGGAGACAATACTTTTAAAAGACTGATGCACAGAAAGATTGTTTCCTAAGACCGGGTCTGGTTCTTTACTCACAGAATTCTGTTGCCATAAGTATTTTTTAAGACATGGGTGAGGCCACTTATATTTTGGATGCTGCTGGCTATGCCTAGACTGTCTAGGAAGGATCGCCTCAAGAGGAGGTGTGCTTACTTTGCAAACATCAGCTGCAGCATGGGACCCATGCGCTGCTAGGGCACTGCCTCCAGATTAACTGGGATGCTGCATGCCTGGCAGATCAGTCTGTTGTCAAACATCCTTACACAGACTGTCCACAGGCTGCCTCTGAGGCATCTGCATGTAACAAAGATGGGAGAGGAATGAGCTATTAACACAATTGCAACTGCTTGAGGTCCCCCTTTTAAGATGCTATATCCACGTTGCTCTGGTTGGGGAAATTGACATTACGCTCACATTTTTATTATAAATAAATTCATTTATAGTCTAGTGAAGAAAACTTTTAAAAGGCTAGATTGACAATATTTAAGTAAGTATGGCCTCTAAAGAGTTGGTGTTAAGTCTACTCGAATTGAGTAGAAAACCTCAGAATAAGAGTTATATCTGAGAGGGAACATGTAATTAGAAGTGACAGGAATTTAAGGAAGATTTGAGAAAAGAGCAAACAAGATAAAAATAAATAGCTGCAAAGGGTAATACCTTTCACTTTCACAAAAACACACATCAAAAGATCAGGGCATTTTCTTAGTCTCATCTGGGAGAACTGTTGTGTACTTTCTCTTCATTAGTCAGGTTGTGGTCTTGGTCCTACAGTTGTCCCCATTGTAGCTGTTACTTCATATCCAAGCTCTGCTCCAAGTACGAACTGGTTTCAAGGCAGAGAAACTCAGGCTGTACCAGATCATTTTCTCTGACTGCTGCGAGTTCAAAATACAGTATGACTGTGATCTATGCTGGATTTGGAACCTTTTGCTTGTTGGAATTCTCTAAAAATGTCTTATCAAGGGGAAGACAGTCTGTTTTTAAGCACCTTGGTCATTCCTGCAATGGAGACAGGATAAGGAAACAACTGTACCTGTCTCACGTGAAGCTAGTCCCATTTTTGAAATACAGACCTTTGAAACTGTAAAACTCAATACTATGCTACTTACTATTGCAGCTTGCTTTCAGAATGCAGTTGAGGGGACCCTGAGTGCATTGATTTAGCTGAGCATGTAATATAAGTACATCTGAAGTAAATAGATTATTTTCAGTTTAAATGCCCTTGAGTGATTGTAGTATACACTAAAATTACTCCTTGCAGGAGAGAGCCTCCAACCAGGCTCTTGTTTCAATTTACGCTTACTAATTCTCCCTGTGTTATGGCTTCCTTTTCCTTTCCTGGGTGTTTTGTGGCTAGAGAATAAGTTTTACAAAAACTAGTAAGAAGTGCAGGGAACTGCTTAATATCAAGCAGTAAGAACTGGGAATCCAAGGACAATAGCTGTCTTCATCTTTACAGGACCTAGAACAGTTGCATCTAGACTGTTTGGTATTCCTGTTTCTCCCTGGGACTGATAAATATCATCCTGAAGTTTAGTGATCTTTCAAAAAACACAAATCTTTTTACCAATTGAAAATAATCTGCTGAATAATTTGCACTCACCCAGGAGGTATCAAATAAGACTGGATGAGGTATTTAAACCTAACAGTTTCTTCTATATATCAACTTAGTTTTGCCACTCTTCTATTAAAGTATGGGCTAGTACATTCAGTACACCTGCCTGATGCTCTCTTACAAAATAGAGCAAAATATGTACATTAATTGTAATTGGATATAAGCATTAAATAAGCATGAATACGAAAAGGTTATTGTGTTTATTTTCACTAGAAAATTAACAGCTTAAGGAACTTCTCTAGAACTATCTAGAAAGATAGACTTCAGGCACTCTGAGGATCATCACGGATTTTTGCAGATTGCACTATAGTCTAATGATTACATTTATTCACTGAAACAACTGGTTAATTAATCATTGTTGAGAATCTAATTCTGCGTTTGAAAAATAATATAATAGAGGTAGTATTGGACCAATGGAGGTATAAAACATGAAGAGATGTATGATTTGTAAGGAGAAGGGTCATATTTTTCTTTTCATACAAATAGGATGGCCTAATAGAAAAATCTTACTTTTCTGCACAGGCTTTTTTTAGGATTTGAAACAGGATAATTTTACTCAGACTGAGGCAGCAGTGCTGGATGAACTCAGATGGATGTTTCATGGTGCTACTTAACTATTTCTGGGTGAGTCTTTACTCATAATATGTTCTGTAGTCTCATAGGGACAAGTATGTTCTTTAGACAGTGTACTGGAAGGATTTCTAATATTTCTGGCTTAACAGGAACCAACAGGCCTGCATATGTGTAAGGTAAGCCCATAGGGGCTTCCTTGCCAAACTAAGAATGAGGACTGGCTCACTGCAGTTAGAAGTTTTAGCTTTATTCTCCTGACTGAAAAGGTGTTATATAACAAAAGATTAAAAGGTAGTAGTGTAACAGAGATTTGGTTTACTCCTAATCAGTAATGTAGGAAAAGACCTCTGGCAAGGCAACAGGTACACATGTTCAGTTTCCCTGCTGTGTTTCCTTTCCCTTTCTGCACTCCTTCAGAAGTTCCATTCTTAAGTGCAGTAAACTTTTTTTATTAATATATGCAAAATTACAGACTTAGCAGATCTTCAATATGCAGAAAATGCTACAGAAAACATCTGCAATGAATAAGAAACAAACTGTCAGGTCATTGATTAGAAATTCATTGTCAGATTGCACTGTTTTTACTTGTCTGTGCAGATCAACTGCAGGGGATGTGTTCCCTGGGTTTGTATTTAATGGGTAGTTCTCCATTCCAGTACACATTTTAGAAAATAAAATGCAATTTCTAAGCCTCATTTGAAGACATTATATCTTTTTCTGAATTACTTTGCTCCTCATTGCTCATTAAATATCTCTATGTTTTGTCTGATTCTTTCAGTAATGTTCATATTCAATGCTCATGACATCATCATTGCTTTCATGATAATGAAGCACATTGTCATCAGAACTAGTCTGCCAAATAGCCCTAATTGTCCTAGATGCTAGACCTGGGACAATAGCAGGTAAGGATCAGCAGCTGATTGGGAAAAATAATTTCTAAGTCTACAAAACTGTGACAGTAAATGAAGAACAGAGATGGCTGTGAAAAAATTTAAGGGAATATGAGCAGGCCTTCTGATACCTTCACAGGTTTAAAACAGCAAGGACTTTTGTTTGGACAGTTCTTCTTAAGACCAGTTGGCAAAAACCTCCTAGAATTGCTGTGTCAGCAGCATATTTCAAGGACATATTGATGTCTTGGTGCTAAACCATATTCCTGAGAGCATGGTGTTATTCATGTAAGAAGCGGACAAATTTTCCACCAATGAGTTACAGCTTCTCCACATCACTTAGTGCCACACTGCATGAGGGGAGAACCTGCCTCTATGCCAATGAATGGTGGTCCATCCTCAGCTCCTGTTCCATTCTGGTTGGTTTTGGAAGATGCTTGCATGTTATAAAAGCTTTCCTTTTCTCTTAATTTCAGGCTTCTGTAATAGAATGAGTTGGTTTATTTCCCTTTTAGGATTTTGTATTACCTGCCTTTTATCTCTGTAAAATATCTGATGCTGTTAGCATTGAATGACACCTCATCACTGCTTTTCTTTGCATATGATCACTTTCTTTAATACAATCACTTTCTATTGTTGAAGTAAATTAATGGTACTGCCGTCTACATTTGATTAGAGAGTGTAATATGAATATGTACCTATACGGATTGTTTAGACTCCCTTCCTCAATGAACTTTACCAAGTTCATTGCGACTGGTGTAATTGATGTGATTTTCTGTAACAGGATTTAGAAGGCAAAGGTTCATACTCACAAATATAATTTAGCATGTGGAATGACTATTAGAAGAGAAGATGAATATTGACTAGCAGTACATGAAATGTCATTACTAGTTACATTTATTAAGCTGCTGTTTGCTCAGCAGAAATACCTCTTAAAATGGTGTTACAAATTTACCGATCTCCTTATTGTGAACAATTTCTCCACTACCAACAGCAGCAGTTCCAGATGATCTAAATCTTCCAGAATAATTAAAGTTTTTAAAAGGTTTTTGCTCCTAGTCGCCTAGAAATGTGAATTCTTTTTATGGATGTGTTCTGGATGTGTTTCAGATATTTCCCTCCTTCACCTCTTTGGGATAACTCTAATGTGTTATATATTGCACGGAAATCTATGAATCACATTGCATTTCTTGGTGTGATAAAGCAAAATGTGATATAAGGGCTGTAGTTTTAAGTGGTGGATTCCAGTGGAAGGTAATGGCCAATATATATGAGATGCCAGTTTTAACCTGAGATGTGAATGGTATTTATAGAGCTAAAACATCAAAATAAAAATTGATATGCACTTAAAACATCTTAAACTTAACTCTCAGCATTTGAATTCTCAAGGAAAGTCTGATTAATTATCTTGAAAAGTCGGATGCTAATTTATCTGGGAAGCTGTTTATTAAAAAATCTTTGTTCTTATTTAGGCAAGAAGATGTTCAGAGTGGGCAATAGTTTTCCAGGAGGAATGTGTGATAGAAGAAGCTAACACATTTTGAAGATGGAACTTTGTCAGTTTATTAAAATGGTTGTGTAACACAGTCATTGTCAACAGTAGGGTATGGGGCTTGAAAACTTTTCTAATTCTATGCCAATTCTGGCCTGAGTCTTTAATAAATGAAATGGGGTACCTCCACAATTTCCTGCCTTCTGATCCTCTGCTACAGTCACAGGAGCATCTGTTTCCACTGTGACACTTTCATTTCAATCTGGTCACTCATTAATGTCTGATAATGATAACAAGAAAGATACAAGGTTATGCATATCTGAGAATCATCTGCTTCCACCTTTTGTATGTTCAAAATTGTCTTTGGATGGGAGCCAGACAGATTCAGAATCCTATTGAACTAACTGATGCCACAAAATGATTGAATACAGCCCCTCAATTCACATTTGAACTGTGTTCAGGGTCTCTGTTAAACTCCACGTTTTTTCTCCAATTTCTTCTTATAGTTCTCTAATCTCTGTAGTCTCTCTTATTCTGGGATACAAAGAAAACCTAAAGTTATTGGACTCATTGTTTCACATTCCTCTGGGGTAACATAAGTCCATTAACTCAGGGTCAGGAACCTTCAATTCCTTTACCTGTATGAATCCTTGTACTTTAAGTACTGCACATTGGCACTGGCATCGCATCTGATGGAAGAATTTTGGCAAGTAATGGTTAACCTATTTCATTTTCCTCTTGCAAGCTCTAAACTTAGAAAATGTAAAGGTAACACTGTATCTAAATATAACTGTTCATAAAGACATTTGAGATATTTGGATTAAAACTGCAAGTTGAAAGTGACATTGCAGTAAGTCTTAAGAAACTATAACAGTAGTGCTGATTGATGGATATAAATGGCTTTGCTTTGATTTAAGTAGTAAGAATGTAAATTATTAATATTAAGTAACTAATAACTGTTCAGAACAAATATGAAAAGATTCTCATTTTCACTCCTAGATTTGTTTCTTTTAAGCTATTACTACTTTTAAACTGCTGCATCTTTATGCTATTCAGGGAGGCTAGGTTAGACTTAAACTACAGAAGAAAGGCAAGGCTGCTCTTCAAGGATCTATTGCATGCCATAACATATCTACAACATACTGACATGATTTTTATTTCAACACTGATTCTGCAGGAGCAGGCAGGACTCTAGGACTCACTGTCTAGAGGCAGAGGTAGCATTTGAAGCTGGGTCTCCAGCATTATCATAGACTCATAGAAAGGTTTGGGTTGGAAGTAACATTTAAAGATCATCCAGTCCAACCTCCCTACCACTGGCAGGGACATTTTCACTAGACTGGATTGCTCAAAGTCCAGTCCAACCTGACCTGAAACACCACAGACTGGTTAATAAAAACCACAGTACTGAATCCAACCTACACACAAACTTTTTATTCTAATGCATACCCTTGGATACCAGTACATTATGAGATCAGAGAGTGATAATTTAAAGTATACTTTCTGAGATGATTGATTGAGGTTAATGAGTATTAAGTCCCAGCTCTTTTGTAAAATTGAAGATGCTTTGACTAAATTAATCAAATAAATAAATCATATTACTCCAAATATGCTATGCACAATCCCAAGGGAACATTAATCAATGCAAACTGTTCCCTCTTTCTAGAAAAATATAAAATTTTAAGGATATAATACGTCACAGTACTTCCCAAATCAGAACTAATACCATGCCTATAATGAACAAGTAAGGCCACTGGCAATATTTCTTCAATATATTTTGAAAGATGAGGTTTTATGATCAAATACATTCTTAATCAATTTATTTCATCACTTACAACTTAATTGTTTCAATATGACATATTGTCCCTCCTCAGAATGAAACAATTGATTTAATATACTGTATAAAATGACTGTGTTTCTCAGAAAGTTAATCAAACTATTGTCAGTTGATGTCTGAACTAGCGCCCTGCAATTAATATGTGTTCAAAATACCAGTTAGAAATTACTCTCCTTGAAAAATGTCTTTAATTTAAATACATTTACTGGAACTTTATGAAGTAGTACTCTGCAGCTGAGAGACTTAATCCATTTAAGTTTCATTTTTAAGTGTTCAAAGCCACAACAGAACAAGCTACACATTGCCGATTTTCATAAAGATATACATTAAATGCCCTGAATCCTTTAGTACTCTGTTAGTGTTCAAGAACTCAATATTTATCACTGGCAACCAGATTTTTTTATTAAGTACCCAAGTCTGCCCAAATTAAATGGGAAGCCAAAACATTAATAAAGTTCAAAAAAAATACCAGTTTTACTTCCAGAAGTATTTAGTTAGTGATTTTATCTTTAGCCTTCTTCTGGGATGACAGATTAAAGTTTAGGTAAATTAGAACAATTAATAATGAATTGATAGATTAAATGGAAATATTTGGTATTTCAAAAAAGCTAAATTGTACCCAGAGTAACCTGTAACCTTGTCCTGGTTTGATCAAATGAAGTATTCCATCCCATACATATCACGCTCAGTATAAAGCTGAGGGATCACAAGGGTCCCTCCCTCTCCTTTTACGGCTGGGGCCTGAAGGCACTGATGGGTTTTAACAACCTTGAGCAGCCTCTCCTGGTGCTTCTGCCCACACCTGTGGCCCAGGAGCCTATTAAAGCCTAGCATGGGGCTGTCAGTGGGGGTCCTGGTAGTGTTACAGGATACTGTTCTCCAGCTTTGCCTAGCTCTTTGCTCAAGCATCGGAGGAGGACTCTCCCCGATTTTTCTGCCTTTAATGAGATCTGATCTGAACATTCCTGTATCCAGTTCCTGTCTGCTGCAGAGTACAGTCCAGGACTTTCCTGGGGCGTGCCCCACAGCATCCAGGTGACATATTCATCACTGGGGAGGAGGGAGATTGATATCAGTTTTGTATATATTTGTATATATTTCATTATTATTCTTTCTATTACTATTATTATTGTAGTTAGATTAAAGCTATTTTAACTTTTCCAACCCATAAGACTCTCTCCCTTTTCTCTTTCCCCCTTCTGAGGAGGGAGGTAGTTAACAAAGAGCATCTGTTGTCTGTTTAATAGCTAGCCTGGCTTTAAACAGTGACAGGTTTATTGGTGCCCAGCGTGGGGTTAGTTCAAACCAGTGCTCTGACAGTTTGCTGAATCTTTTGAATTCCGGCACCAGTGGGAGGAGACCCGTATGAATCAGTTGATAGAGCTTCAAAGTCTTGAGAGGTTGGAAATTAAAACACACAGCTTACATCATGTTATTGCTGAGTGCAATCTTATTTTGTGTCTTTTTAGAGCTGGGTTTAGAGTTAAGTGCCTCCATACTGCCTTACTTGCCATATGCTTTGTGGTACTGTTTGCTTGTTATTAGTGTTTATCTGCAGGTTGTCGGGTTTGTATGCTAGATGAAATGCGTGGTTTTGATCTGGTGTTTGATACTCATTTATGCTGTGATGAGATGGGCAGCAACTTTACCAGGGTCCTTTGGGTGTTACCTAATGGACTTTGTTAATAATTACACCTTTGATTTTACTATGGAGTTTGACAATGTCAGATATGGTTATAACTACGAAAATAGCATGTTTCTAATATTAATTGTATTGTTTTTCCTGAAAGTGTTTTTTTTTTGTGGGATGTCAAATTAAATCCTGGTGTATGCATAGGTCTAATACAACCACCTCAACTCCTATAGCATGTGCTGCTCTGGCATGCACTGCAGCCACTGCAACCCCTGCAACAATCACCGCCTCTACCAATGCTCCAAAACCAAGCACTGCTGCTGTTCTAACCCCCTCAAAAGACACTCTGGGCACTCCACCATCTACCACTGATGCACAGTTCCCTGCAGCTACTCAACCCATGCCAGTGTCAGTTGCCCCAGTACAGAAGGAAAATACATGCACATCAACATGTTTATAAAAAGATGAAGTGCCTCAGTTTTTTCCTGATCCTAAGAAGTATGAGGAAGAGGAGCAGGAAGGGGAAGATGGGACAATAACCACCATCTCCTGATCTTTATCCTTGCATGAGTTGAGAGACATAAGGAAAGATTTTAGCTGTCATGAAGGTGAGCCCATAATCACTTAGCTGCTCAGATGCTGGGACAACGGGGCTAGCAGCTATGATTTAGAAGGTAAAGAAGCCAGGCAGCTGCGATCCCTTGCTAGAGAAAGGAGTATTGATAAGGCGACTAGAAAAGGGACAGCAGCTGGCAACCTTTGGAGGAGGCTCTTGTCAGGTGTCAGAGAAAGATATCCCTTCAAAGACAGTATTGAATGTAAACCAGGCAAGTGGGCTAAGATAGAGAAAGGCATCCACTACCTGAGGGAGTTAGCTGTGCGGGAGCTGATTTATTACGACCCACAGGTTGCACAGTTACCTATTGACCCAGATGAACTACTGTGCTCACAACCTATGTGGTGAAAGGTTCTACAGAACGCATCACCATTGTATCTCAACTCATTGGCAATATTAGATATAGGTAGAGGGATTAGGACGCCAACTGTGGGTGAAATAGGTACCTGGCTCTGGGCATATGGAGATAATGTCTCTTCCTCTATGTAGGCTTGCGTCTTGGCTGTGGAGAAAAGGTCCCAAAGGCTCGATCAACTTGAGGAGAAGCTCCGTTCCTGAACTGTAGGGACCAACATCTCAGCCATCAAGAAAAGGCGTCTTCCTAGGAAACCATCTCGAGAGAAACAGAACATGCCACAAAGTGTCCTGTGTTATCTCCAGCACTATTTTGGAGAAGACATGAGGAGATGGGATGGAAAACCTACTGCTGCACTATGAGCACAAGTACATGAGGTGGAAGGGAGAAGAAATACTTCTTCTGTGAGGATGGCTGCTCCAGTTTCCAGTTACCTATTCTACAGTCAAAGTATGTGGGCTACAGACTGCTATGTACCAAATGTAAGTAGGAGGAATGAAAGAGTAAGCCACACAAGCATGTTGCAGGGGAGAGTGGTTAAGGTTTAATGGTCACTCAAAGAATCACCCCAAAGATATGAGGAAAAGGTGATTTTTAATATGAGTTTGTAAAAAGGTGCGACTTTACAGAATTTGATGGCAAGATTCACTCTATTACTTACTGTGTGAAGGGAATGGGGTCAGAGGAATGGGGTCAGAGTAGGGCTTAGGTGGAACTGTCACTGTGAATGGCGGGGGAGGTGGGGCACAGAGAGAAGTGATTTTACAGTGGTT
>VZSC01017948.1:88644-118110 GCA_013398225.1 Steatornis caripensis | reverse complement strand
CTTTTTTTTTTTTGGGGGGGGGGGGGGGGGCGGTGTGTTAAGTGAAAATTTTGCAGATTGCTCAAATCTGAAACAGGTATGGTCACTCTCGGCAAAAAGACTGACGCAATTACTCTTGATTTTCTACCCATTTGAAGTATGTTTTCCAAAACTAGCAATGCATGGAAAAGACTGAGTTAGAACAGGAACATTGAAATTATTTAAAATGACTGTGCAATCTGGTGATCAGTTAAAAACCTTCGTTCACCAAGTAGTCATACCAGTACCATACGTAAATTCTTTGCTTGACAGCATCTGGAGAGAACAGTAACAAAGTTCTTAGAAAATTATTTTATCCCTTGAGATCAGCTGCTGTTAAAAGTCAGATCTTTTTGCACAGTTTTTTTTTTGCCCAATACTTCATTATTCTGTTACTAATGGTTGTTTACATGAGTGATGCTTTGTTTTGTGGGTTTTTTTTTTTTTTTGAAGAGTACAGTGATATCAAACCCAATGCTTCCTTCTACAGGAAGCTGTAGGATTTTTCTGGTTTCAGTCTCTGATCAATGCATTTTCTCTAAAATTTTTCTTCACATAAACCACTCTGGAGAATGATATCTGAGTTTGTCTCTAAGGTTCACAATGTCAGAGACCACACTACTATGTAAACTCCTTAATAAATGTCAAGAATGAGATACAGGAGTTCTTTAGCTACAGTCAGAAACCATCAATATTAATATTGTGATCTTAGGAAACTGCAATTATACAGTTGTATTGGTTTTGCATGACAATGTTTTGGTAGTGGGGAGCCTACAGGGGCGGCTTGTGTGAGAAGCTGGTAAATGCTAGAAGCTTCCCCTACGTCCGACAGGGCCAATGCCAGGCAGCTCCAAGACAGACTCGCCACCGGCCAAGGACAGGCCCATCAGTGATGGTGGTAGCACCTCTGCGATAACATATTTACTAATGAACNTTGTGTGAGAAGCTGGTAAATGCTAGAAGCTTCCCCTACGTCCGACAGGGCCAATGCCAGGCAGCTCCAAGACAGACTCGCCACCGGCCAAGGACAGGCCCATCAGTGATGGTGGTAGCACCTCTGCGATAACATATTTACTAACGAACAGAAATGAGGAAACTTCATGTGAACATCTGTGAACATTATCCAGGGAATATGTACTCTTCATCAGAAAAGTATTTCTAAGGACTTTTACCACATAAACAGTTTTTCAGAGAAACCTGGAAATTATTCTGTGAAAAAGAAGAAATTTCACACAGGAAGGAGTCTGAATGGTTTCTGATCATAGACTAACCGCTGTTGGTAACATTTTGGTACTAACAGATTTAACAGAGAGGAGGAGGAATCAACAACAGGAACAAGAAACTCCCATCTCCCCACTATCAGATCTAAAGACAAAAAACCCAATCTAAACATAAAATGAAAGCTTTTTGTCTTAAATGCAATGCACAGTTAAGCCACAGGACTCACTACCACAGGATTCTGTAGGGGGCTAAAAACAGCATAGTAGTTCAATAAGGAACTTGATGTGTTAAGAGAATAAGCCAAGTCATGGCTACTAACCATCATGGTCTGAATACAATTTTCATTCTGGAAAGCCTTTAAAGTAAATCCTAGGGAGCATATACTAAAGACATATCACATACATCCTGTTTATTGTGCTAAACCCCACAGCATCTGCTGCATGAACCTTAGATACCACGAAAACGTTTCATATCTCCCAATCCTCTGCTCCACACACAAGAATAATAATTATTTTGGGTCAAACCTGTCTTCTATATACCAAGACTGCTATCACATAGGTTTGCAAGACACAATCCTTCAGCTTTTCAACAGCTTTTTATGAAGACACTCTTAGATTGGTATCAGAGATTTTAGAAGATGCATTTGAGAACTTGGTCTCAAAGCAAAATGTTTGAGAAGAGACAGTCACACAGCTTTGCAAATTTCAGTGAAAGAGCAAGAACAGCAATCACTGCAACCTCAGGAATAGTTTTTCAAGTTACAACCCATACGCATCACTTTCACATGAATATGGACTCACAGCCTAGTTTTAAGAAGAATGAAAGAAGAGATTTGATCATCCTTTCCAGCAACATTTAGTATATATTACAATTTTAAACTATTATTGCTTTTCAGTAACACAACAAAAACCACATCAACACCAAATCCATACTTGCTGTGAAGGAAAACAGACTGTTTCCATTTTAAAGAATACCTTGTGCAAACTCCACTCAGTATTAGCTTTCTAATCTGAAAAGACAGAACCTAGTAAGTAGATTAGTCACATTCGTATTCATCAATATTTGCAGATTCTCAGCATATCCCAGGATTTGTACTTGAACTATGAACTTACAAACGCTGAAGGCAAGAAAAGGACTCCAAGTTCATAAGAACGGATCATCAGTTGGGTACCATTTTTCTCCAGAGCTCCCCAGGCTGCTTTAGATAGATTGGCACTGCAAAGAGAAACAAAACATTTCAAGGGAGGTATAATCTTATCTTCACAACAGAAAATGCTTAAGTATCACAGCTGTACCAATGCACTTCTAGCAGAACTTCACTTCAATCGGAACAGTCTTTTCATAAAAAGCGATTTGGTGTTATTCCTATTTTTACAGCACAGTGGGAGTAGCAGAGACAATATATAGAAGGGTATTCATACGACACATGTGGATAATTATACAAGCCTACTTGTGTCATACAGATCTGTAAGTCAAATTCAGCCTTCTGAATCTTCTCTGCGCATTTCGGAAAGGAACTTCGTACTGGTAAATAGCTTCAATATGATGACTTAGGAAGATTACAAGCTACCTCAATTATGACTACTTACAATATAATACATTTAGTACAGGGCATTTGTGCAAGTGTTTTTGCTCCAGTATCTTTTGCTCCTGGCATTTCGTTCTTTGATACGTTTATGAAAACAAGTATTTATCAAAGAGGCATTTTTGTTGTAGTGTGCTGTTCAACATCACGTTGTAGTTCATTCTTCATCAGCACCTGCTATGCAGTAAATCAAGTTGCAAGTCAAAAAAATAAATGCAATTCTCTTGTCAAAACCTACTTCTGCAGTAAAACACAAAGCTGAAACATTACGTTTAAACTGACAAATGTACTGGATGCTTTTTGATAGTAGCAAATGGTGAAATATAAGAAACATGAGAAAAAAATAAAAGCAACCATGAATTTATGTATTAGGTGGACTCAGCGTCACATTTGAGTGACTTAAATCCTTTAAAAAGCATCTTTATCACTAGTCCTATTGTAGGCAATAGAATCAATGAGTGATGAAGTTTAAAGAGCCAGAATGTAGAGGAAAAAAGCATTAAAGTATTTAAGAGTAAGGATACAAAGATCATAGTATACCCTACAGTACACAGGGATGCACAAAAATCAGTTTTGGCAAAACTTAAACAATTATGTATTTTTCATTCACAATAAGACATTGTCCCCTCACATCAAGAAATTTCTTGCTCCCTCTTTCAGCTTCTTTAAAAACCAAAAAATAGAAATACAAAGCTAGACCAATGAACAACTCAATTGGACAAACTGTCAGATTTCAAATATTAGATACCTACATGTTTTGTAACAATAAGGCAGCACAGGATGAACTTAGGCTTGACCCACACCTGTTTTGTACAAACCAGCAGATTCGCGTACAGCATGCGAGTAAAGAAATTCAACCCAAGGTTTAAAAATACTTATCACTTCAGTTGATGCTGAACACCGAAATTGGCAGTCACAGCTCAGACAAGATTTTGGTGTGATTGTAACAGTTCCCAACATAATCATTTCAACTTGCAGCCCAAAAAGGGGCAACACAATGAAGAAACATTAAATAAGAACAAAAATTCATATCACTACTTATAGTATCATGAGGATTAAGGCAGTAACTCACCCGGGCCTGCAACCGACAAGAACTTTCTATATAACTTTTCAAGTGAGAAGTGTATGGTTAGTAGTTTACCTTGTAACTAAGAACCATGCAACCTTCTGGAAGTCAGGAGAGGGTCTCATGTATGTCTTAATGTGAGGTATAGCGTGGCTTCGACCCGAGATTTCTGCTGACCATTTGCTAGGAAAAAAAAAAAAAAGGAATTACAGTTTTAGTTTGAGGTAAAAAAATACTCACCATACTACAGTAAGATGTTTTCAGCAACACTACTCCACATTTGTAATATTTAATACTTCTCCCCAACGCTGAAAATACTTTAACTGAATTTTTAATCCTGAAATCCAATCTTACTAGAAGCTAGAAGGGCAGGATTCTTTTTTTATTACAAACAAACTAGACAGATATTCTCCTCAGCGTATCAGGCTCTCCTAAGAATTTTCTCAATTTCTCCACTCAAGAAACTAAGTCCAAACTTCCAGTCAGTACTTCTTCTTTGAAGCCCATCAATGTTTATGCCTTTAAGCAAAGGAACTTGGCACCAAATCAAACCTCATAAAATTCCCCAAGCTCATTACAATTTATTATACATGAAGTAGAGGCAGGGAGCAACTGATAGATTGCTGACACTACCCTTCCTCTTCTCTATGCCCCTAAGCCACTGAGAAATTTGAGGGCTTAATAGAGCCCCTGTGCGTGTGTGCGCGCATATATATATACGTGTGCGCGCATATATATATACGTGTATACAAAAACTAGTTTACAACAACAAGCCATTGCTGGGCTAATTCAGCATCAACGCTACAAAACTATATTGTAAGCAAGGAGAAAATATATGTACACAATTGAAGGTATGTAATAATGGTATTTAGAAGCACTTTGCACCTCACAGCTGTTAGTATTTGGAAGAAGGCTTCCAAATACACCTTCCTCCACCCAGAGACTTTTCTTTCCTCAGTCTGGAATATAACGGGCTCTGGTTTTGGTTGGCCCGATCTTGTTTGCCTAATTTAGCATTCTCTTCTAAAAGGCAAATCAAAAAGAATAGATCAGCTCCAAAAATCCTCTTAAGTGAGCTGTGTTCATTTAAAAGCCTAAGAAGATTAAAGTGGAAGGGCTGGAATTATTTACCTAAGTTGACTTTCAGGACTAACCTTCACATGAGTTAAGTCAAGAGGCTTTGCAGTTCAGGGGTCAAGATGTACTTACTTTAACAACCCCATCCTCCAATGAAGGAAAGAAAACTGTTTCTGAGAACTGGTCTCATATTCCCAAAGGGCAAGAGCTGAAACACTGTATGCATATTTGGAGCAAATCCGACATCTCCATATTTTGATGCAAGCCACACTGAAGTCTGTTTTTGAAGAATATACTAAGATACATATGATACAGAAACAGCAAACCAAACTTGCGTTCCCCTACAGAACTCTACACTTCACATACATACAGATTGTAAGGCTACACCATAACTCAACAATTCTTTCTTATAGCTTTTATCTCACAACTGAAAGTTTAGGCAAACATTCTCTTTAAGGCACAAAATAATTAGTTAACACTGTAGAAATGAAAAACAGGAAAAATAGTAGAATTGGGAACTGAACACAGATTTTCTTTAGATCCCTCACTGCCTTACTCAAGGACAAACTTCTCCCCTCACTATTAACTGTAATAATTTTGAGATACTATCTCTGTCTACTCCCTTTTTGCCTCCTTATCTTTGACAGATAAAATTAAGTACTGTGTTTTAGCAAGGGTACTACCGCTTCTCTTCCATTCACGTTCTACAGTAATCTAATTGCGGTTAGTTTCAATTGCAAGTGATTGAAAACGGTATTCCAGAAAGTTAAAATCAGAAAGCGGAACATACATTTCAGCTGTGTTTTCTTTAATAGGACAGTGCAAATACATAAGGACAAAAGGGGAAAGGAAGTGATTACGTTCTTCAATCACGTTTGGTTATATTGTTGGGGTTTCTTTGGTTTTTGTTACTTGGCTTTTTTTAAGTAATTACCTCATTGAAAAACTCAGGTGCTTTTAGTAAATGCATTTTTAGCAAAGCAGTATTTAAGAAATATTTCCCATTCAGCCTAAAAGTCACCTTATCTCCAGACTGCATAATGGAATGATAAACCAAAAGAACTGGAAGGAGTTTCAGATGGGTACAGTATCTCATTTAATCTATTCTTAACACAGCTAAATTTGAACTTCACCATGGAACCTTCCTGCCATATTTTAGGAAAAAAAAGCCAAAACAGATTATGAAAAGCCTAAAGTAAAACACAAGTGCAGTTGCTTTGCACAGCAAGGATGAGCACGTATGTCAATAAAACAATTTCGGGGTACTCCTAGTCAAATTGGCTTAACATACTTTAAGCTGTAAACTTTTCATCAGAATGCAGCTGGCAGAGGATGTACACAGGACTGATATCATGTGGCAGTAAACTTCAGGCGTAGTCAGTCTCATCTGAGATAAATATGGCAGGTTAAACAAGACCAGCTTTGAGAAATTTTATGGAGCAAAACTACATCTTGAAGCAGTTATTTTCTGACAGTTAGAGGTCTTTGTACCATGTAAACTAAAAGCTCAAGTGTAGGGTGAGGAAAAGGAGTTATGTGAGTAGGTATTATCAAAATTTGAACAGTAAAACTTTAAACCCTTTTTGTTAGGTTTTTTTACTCTTTTACACTCCTAGGACTACAACTCCTTATCACTAATACAGCTTAACTTTATACCATTAATCCTGATATTTTTACCAGTAACTTGCTGCTACTTCCTCCCTCCCAGACTTTTGTGGCATTTCAGTCAGCAGCTTTTCTTTTTAATTACACAGTCTCTAATGTGATGATTAGGTGCAGTGAATTAAAGAGGTAATCTACTTTCCAACTCTTGAAACACAACAGCTTTTACCCCTCCTACCTCTCCATTTTTCTAATATCTATTTTTGAGTTTCACGTAATCTATTTTTTTCAGGAAAGGACAAGGGAAAAATTGTTCTGTACAACTAATAAGGTATCTTTTACAATATAGAAAATGCTTTGCACTCACTTGCACCACACTACTAATGTTGTTGCTTTTATACGTACTTGACCACTTGCAAAATTTCAGAAGTACTTTTTTTAAAATGTTTGATAAATGTTTTACTCTGCAATGAATTTTCAAGTTTGAAAAGGAGACCACACTGCAATCATAGTACGTTTAGCTGGAAGACATATAGCAAGTATCAATTTCCACCAATGTTTGATATTTCTGGCACAAATGAGGTAAAGTAGCAGACACAGGCCCCTTTATAAGTGAAGCTACTGAGACAGGTAATTCACATAATCTTTAACATCCTGAAAATTAGTCTGCGCAGACATCTCAACCCATAACCAGAGCCAGGAATAATTAATCTTCTATATCACCACCTCTTCAAATAGCAAATGCACTTTCCATCTCAAGACACTGGCAGCATGGTCTGAGTATAGTTAAAACAACTCACACCATTAGTCTCAACTGTTAAGAGACCAGTAGGTCCTCTGTGTAAATGCTCCATCTCTCTTTTACGATGTTAGGGGAACAACACTGTAGTTCTTCAAACTGAGAAGAAAGATGATTATTCTTCAAAACTCTACAGGTCTAAAGAACACAAAGCTCTAATACAACTACAATTATGGACATGTCAACAGCCAGTCAAACAAGCTCTTGTCAAACCATTTTTTTTCATTCTTTGAAAACAAGAAATTGACAAGGTAACTGCATAAACATAAGGCACATGATATTAAAAGTAAATCAATTAAAATTAGCATTAAAATACCATGGTTTATACACTGCTAAAGCCGATCAACTATTTCAAAAGCAACAATTAACACTAATCATTAAGCATTGCAAGTCTCTTCTTATCAATGAGTAATACTGAAAGGAAAAAAACCAGCAACCCTACAAGAGAGAAAACTGAACAAATCGCACCATTTACACAGGAGATAATCTAACAAAGCAGTCTACTAATCATTTGCTGTGATCAGAAAAGTGAAATCAATATTAAGTTTAGTTACCTTATTCTTTTGACAAGTTACAATTCAGAGCTGCATTACATTTTAGTTAAATACACTCAACTGGCAGAAGAGTTAGAAAAGCAGGCCACAGACATTATAAAAATTGTATGCCTAGGGCAGAGGTTCTACCTCTTTGGGTGAGACTACAGGGTAACATTTTGCAACTCCATTAATTTCTCCCTACTTGTAAAAAGGAGCTATTTCTTCTCCTTTACTGTAGGTATAAAGTATTTATCTTCTTTCAACTCTGGTAGGATCCGTAGTTTCTTGCTGGCTTTGCATTATTTTCCAGTGAGGGAAAGACAAATTCCTCTAATGCTTCTACTGTCCAAAGCTTTGCATTGTGGTAAGTCGTTAAAATAGCTCATCTTACATTTTACTCTATTGAAACATGACCTACCATTTTCTATGTCACAGATAAGAAGCTGCTCTATAGTAACAGCTTACGCACAGGCTCTCCTCAAGGGCTACTGTCTTGTGTTACTCTGCAGGGTAAGAATCTGCATCTGGGTAGTCACTACAGAGAAATTATGCAGGGCTGCTTGTCATCTGCAACCAATTTGACAGATGAATTTAAAACAGGCATTTTGTTGCCAGAGCAGGACCCTAATATGCCCAATGAGACAAGTACGTGGGTGTTTCTCATTAAACGGGAATAAAACAATGAACAGCCTCATTATCAAGTAATGCTCTGTGAACTAAGTAAGAGACTAACCAAAAAAAGGTTACATTTTTCTTTCAATAAGATTCTCATGAGGTATTTGCTTATAAAAACCTGAATTAAGGCTGCACAAACAACCCCAGTTTTATGATCTCCTCACTTTTTGAATCATGACTCAACAACCTTGAAGTCTTGAACATGTTTTTAACTTCCTTCCTTTGCTGAATGTGCTCAGAGAACACACTTCAAAGGCAGGAGAGACAAAGCCTCACACGCTTTCCATTCCCATTTCATTCCTTGAACATTGACCAGTAAGGCTCACAGCAGCAATCACATTCAGTCCAGAATGGAGGATGCTCTCTGCAACTAGCAATTGTATTCTCAGCCCTCTGAATATATACACAATTTTACCAAACTCTTACTTAGATATGGGTACAGTATCTTACCAGCACAACTTCCACCTGGAAGAGTTAAAAGTTTCTGGTGAAAGGAATGAGGAGTTGTGGTCTTGTAAGAGGTTACCAGATTTTATTTTTTTTCCCCGTGCAAAACAACTTTTCCCATTGTTCTCAAAACACACTTAAGTTTTTAAAGATTCAGCCTGAGGGAGACATCTGACATGGAGCATGTTAGATTGTTAGACTTTGGCAATATTAGTAGCAAGTGAAAATAGAAAAATGGAAAACGTCAGGCACCTTTAACAAAAGATGGTATTACCACAAGGGACTGAGATTTTTTTCAGCAGGACTGCTGCACTCAAACAAACACAAAAAAGCCTTCCTGACCCTGTTGTGGCCCAGTTGGGAAATCCTGTTAATACTGTGGCACGAGTGTGGAAGTGAAATATAACCGTAAAAAAAAAAAAAAGAGGAGCAACATTATTCCAGTTCAGAGAAGGAAAGCTTAAATAGACATTTACAGATTCCAAAATCTGGTAGTGTCCTTCATTAGCAACAATATCCCATATCATTTTTACAGGTAAATAGCATGTTTTGACCATGTTTTGGAGATAAGATCAGCAGATAAAGGCTTTTATTTTAAGGAGTTTATTAATATCATGCTTCTGATCACTTCCCCTTAATTTGCTTTTAACACTCCAACATTACAGCNGGTAGTATCCTTCATTAGCAACAATATCCCATATCATTTTTACAGGTAAATAGCATGTTTTGACCATGTTTTAGAGATAAGATCAGCAGATAAAGGCTTTTATTTTAAGGAGTTTATTAATATCATGCTTCTGATCACTTCCCCTTAATTTGCTTTTAACACTCAAACATTACAGCATTGTAAGTTTAAACATACAGTATTAGAAAAAAAAAAACCCCTGAAGAATTGAGGTTTACTTACTGAAAATAGGAATGCAACCACAGCTGTTTCTGTGCTGTCTGTATACTGTACGGAAGTGAGCCACCAGCTTAAGGGAAAAAAAGAAAATGTACATTCATTTGTTAAAAGACATTCTAAAAGCAGCAAGCATCTTGGGGAATAAGTTATCTGCACTATCCTCATGACTCCTTTTCAGAAAATGGTTAATCCAGTAGCATAAAATGGTGTCTAGGTTTCAGGGGTTTTTAATTCTTATAATTTAGCAAGTTCCTAAACAGTAGGCAGCAGATTTACACTAGGAAAAAGAGAAACAGTATACAGGCTATAGAATTAAGTCTTCTTTGAAGATGGATGTTTATGGATAATTTTTGTTATGATACCACTTGATATAAACAGATTAGAATCATTACCCATACAAGCTAGAGGGAATAAAACAAGCAGCTTTCAGGAAAAAAACCCACCAAACAACATTATATTAAAGAGCAAGAACTTCTTTGATGGAGTTATATTTGTATTAACTTGGTCTTTGGCTAATGCATATTGTGATTTCTTGAAATTAATTTAACAAAGAAGAGCCAGCCATGGCATACTGAATTATATTAGTGTTGTGTATTGAAAACATGATGCAAAGCCTACTGCATTCAACCTGTCCTAGAAGACATCATAAGGACCTGTTACAAAAGCTTTACAACTCTCAGGCATGAACTAACTGCAGGAGTCCACCAAGCTGTTCATTTGCACAAATACAGAGTTTTGTAATTCACCGAGTTATTTCACAATATTAAAGAAATGACAGTAAGGAGTCATTGTGCAGATTGCATGTCTGACTTTCAAGAACATCAACTTTGCTAAACAGATGCTGTAGACAATCAGATGTATTTCAAAAGACCCTGACTTACTTGTGGGAACCACAGGTACCCATAAACTCCCTGGCTGCAGTATCTACATATGTCCAAACACTACTCAATTCAGAAGACAGAGAGCGGGAAGCATTCCTGCTAGCCCTGTATTCAAATGCCACCAACAGTTAGAAAAGCTCAATAGCTACTCCACTTCATACTACATAGGAGCATAGGTATCCAGCTTGGAACAGACACACGTTTACAGATTCAGCAATGCTAAAGACTCACTGAATTGTTGGAAGCACACTCTGGAGATCATCTAGAATAGCTTCCTGCTCAAAGCAGGGTCAAATGGAGCACATTGCTCAGTACAGTGTCCTGTCAGGTTTTGAGTATCTCCAAGAATGGAGACCCTACAACCTCTCTGAGCAATCTGTTCCATTTAAACACCAGAAAACATTGTTGCTATATGGGTACACTGGAATCTCCTATATCTCAATTTATGCCCATTGCCTCTTGTTATTTCACTGGTTACCATGTGAAGAATCTGCCTCTACTTTGCATCCCCCTATCAAGTATTTATACACATTGACAAGATCTCCCAGGAAAGTTCTCTTCTCCAGGTTGAAGAAATACTCAGCTCTCTTAGCCTCTCCTTGTACGACAGATGCTCCAATCCCTTATTTATCTTCATAGCCTTTTGCTGGACTTGGTTCTGTATGTCCATGCCTGTCTTGTACTGCGAAGCCAACAACTGGACACAGCACTCCAGATGTGGTCTCACCAGTGCTAAACAGGGAACAGGTTGCCTCCCTGAGCCTGCTGGCAATGATCTTCCTAATGCAGCCCAGCACACTGTTGGCCTTCTTGTCACAAGGGTGCATTGCTGGCTCATCTTCAGCTTAGTGACTACCAGCACTCCCAGGCCTCTTGCTGTAAAGCTGCGTTCCCCAGGTAAATCCCCAGTGTGTACAGGTGCCTAGGGTTATTCTTGCCTCAGCACAGTACTTTGCATTGCCCTCAGCTGAACTGCACGAGGTTCCCGTCAGCCCATTTCTCCGGCCTGTACAGTCCCTCTGAATGGCAGCACAATCATCTGACACATCAACCATCCCTCCTGAGTTTGTATCATTTGCAAACTCACTGAGGGTGTACTCTGCCCCACCATCCAGGTCATTAATGAAGAGATTAAATGCATGGTCCCAGTATAAATGCTTGGCACCTGACCTCCAGCTGGCCTTCATGCCATTGATCACAACCACTGAGGCCTGGTAGTTCAGACTGTTTCCAATACACCTCATCATCCACTCATCCAGCCTGCAATTCACCAGGTTGTCTGTAATGACGTTTCAGCAGACAGTGTTGAAAACCTTATTAAAGTTAAGATAAACAATATCCAGTGCACTCCTCTCATTCATTAAGCCAGTAATCTTGTCATAGAAGGACACTGAGTTAATTAAGACTAATTTATTTTTCATAAATCCATGTTGACTACTCCTGATCATCTTCTCGTCCGTCATATATTTGGAAATGGTTCCAGGATTCTTTGTTCCATCACCTTCCCAGGGATCAAGGTGAGGCTGACAGGCCTACAGTTCCCCAGATCCTCCTTCTCACCCTTCCCGACAGGAATTCCTGTTTTTCATTCCTTATGAACCTCTTTCAATTGTCTTGACCTTTTGAAGACTAATCAGCAACAGCCTCACAGTGACATCAGCCACCTCCCTTAACATGCATGGGTGTGACCCACGTAAGTGCTTGCTTTTCAGAAACAGAAGCTTCACTGCATCAGAATACTGCAGTATCTCTTCCTCTTTCAGGTTGGCTGGGGCTATGCTTTCTATATAAATACGCTGACTTCATGAATACAAACATGGGAAGACCAAACAATTACACATTGCTATATCAAAATAATGACTAATGAGTAGTCAAACATCTTATTCTCCATTATATCTGATGCACAGGATGACAGTGCAAAGAAAACACAAGAACTTGGTAAACTCACACCTGAGTATTCTGCCAAAATGAAAGTATGACTGGAGTTAGAATAGGGGGCAAGAGCTGTTTTTTCCTGTACTGTGATGTATGAACATAGCTACACAGACTTAAGCGTTCTATACCAATGCCCACAAAGTTTCTTCTATTCAATCACAACAGGAGAGCTAGAGTCACAGCTCCAGTAACAGTAATAACAGAATTCTACTGCCACCTATTCTACCAAGTTGTCAGCAAGATAACAACTTGAGGTTCATTCAACATCAACCACTGAAGTGATTTTGCAGGACATGACCACAAAAAGATAATAAATGGGGTTCATCTGCTTACCGGGATAGCCTTCCAGACTTTGCCTCACATTGTTCACAGTAGGATAAACCTTCATGGAGCAGGGGGAAAAAAAAAAACACCCACACCTTTAATCAGCTTGAAATACACAAACTGTCAATTTTCAAACAAAAAATCACCTTAAAGAAAACTTACTTGAGAAAAAAACCCCAAAACATTAAATGCTTCATTTTTCAGAATGAATAAAGTCACACAGCAGCTTCAAACCAGTCATGTGCCAGTAACAAAGATATTTTCACCTCTCTTGCAGAGCTTACCAAAATTAACTATCAAGACTCAAACAATCCTGTTTCAACCACTTCCACTGTGTAAGTAAGCTCTTAATTATTTTATGATATTTTAAACTCATATCTCAAATACAAGTACGCAGGTGCAATTAGCACATGGTAAGGGCACAGTCGACAACATTTTGTCCTTGATTTAACAAGCTCCTGCCTGAAACTTGTTTCTGTTCCTCCCCTTAACTGTGCTAATAACCTGATCAAAATAATCAGGTTAGAAAATCATTTGGTTTAGGTATTCATCACTCGGGATTCAGTTATATCTCAGTAGCAGAAACAGCTGCATCTACAAAACTCAATGGAACACAAACTATAGAAAGAGAATATAACTTTGATTAGATTATATATACTCCAGTGCATGCAGATGGAAATTATGGTAGATGTTTATAGCATACCAGACACAAGTGTCACGAAGTGGCATCCTTATGATTTCAGGATGAAAACTACATTAATGCCTTCCAAAAGTTAAAAGCAAACCAATGACTAAGACTTAAACAACAAATGAACAGATATTAAATAAAGGTCACTAGTATCTAAAAGACATACCAAATGAATCGGAACATCACATTTAAGGAGAGTTGCCACACTGCTGCCTGCAGCCACCAGGCTCTCCTGGAACTCTGAGCACAGCCATTTGGACCCATCAGCTCCCATTGAACCAATGCTTGAGAACTGTCCAACAACAGGCCAGGATTCCTGTGCTGGTACTGACGAAGCATGCTCTTTCAAAAGCTAGTGAAGGAAATTAAAACACTTTTAGACTTCAATGGGCAAAGAAAACCTTAATTAGGGGTTTGATATCACTTCTGATATATTAAAATCCTCTATAATTCACTTCTGACAAAAGAGATTAACATTCATACTATCTAACTTTGCAATAAAAAAAGTCAGACTCTCCAAATAAACCACCCACTGTTGCTTCAAGAGATGATCAAACATCACAAGTTTTACCCAAAAGCACTGAAGCCAACTATTAAATAATGGGTAAAAAGAATGCTAGCGGCTCTTCCTAGAAACATGAAACATTAGCTTCAGAAGTCACAATAAATTAAACAACTGAATGTTTTTTTTATTTGGTGGTTGTTGGCCATAAAATTCCTCTCATATCCTAAAGCCCCAGCTACAATAGAAGCCCAGAATAAAAGGGGGGAAAAGAACAATTTAAGAGAAAATCGAAATAATCCTCTTAGATGAGTTCTTCAGCTGTGAATGGAATTTAAAGACACATTAAAAACAGATGGATATAGGCACATATTAAACTGTATGTAGTGGCAACCTCTTCCTCCCCCTCTAGAGAGGATGTGGATAACCAAGTGCTTCCAGTCATCAGTGTAGTGTCACCAGGTCTATCTGTATTGTCACTGCACTAAAAATACTCATCTTTTTAGTCACAGAAACATTTACCACAAGTACATTTTTATTCCTTACAGGCTTTTCCTGTTTTATTTTCTTTTCATTCAGTGTCTTACTACACAAAAAAATCATGCAGACAACATACATCAGAAAGGGCAAGCTCTTTATGAGCAAGGGCAGGTCTAAAAGAGTAACCTTGCATTGAAAAGCAATGTAATAAATAGACATTTTGTACGTCACTGAAGTTTGCCACGGACAACTTTAGAATTCCATGTAAAGTTCATGGAATTTGAAATAACGCCACTTTAGCAGAGTGAAAATTCTCCAAATATGAGAGGCATTTAACAGATGACATGAAATACCTTACCTGATTCTAAATAAATACTGAAAAAGAAGGGGCCTTACAGACTTGATATGCAATCTTGTGTGAAGATCTACCATTACGGTTTATCTAAATAATGTGGGTGTGGGTAAAAAAAAAAGTTCCTAATTATTAAGTTGATTAAAAAAAGAATTAAAAACAAATCAAGATCTTAGAAATGTAGTAGAATAAAACTAAAAACCTGAGTGAATTGATGACATCAGCTATCTGCAAACTGGTTTTTAATTTGATTTTTTTTTGTCAGGTCATTTAAGGGCTATTACAGTTTCTTTACAGTTACGTAAATAAAATAAGCTTGTTCCCTATATGCAGGGAAGCCTGCATCAAGACATCTCTCCTCACTGACTGCCTTTGAAAAAGGCTGTATCTGGTTCCCAGTCACAGAAGAATGGATTTTGATAGTCACACTTGTTAGAAACAGCAAAGTCATTTGAGTGATGGTGTCTCCTCAGATATCTGTAAGCTCGTGACAATTTAGACCACAAGGTGACCGTGGTAATAATGCCCAGAAATATTATGTTCAAAGTCTACACTGTCAGAAGTTGCAAGCTTATGTTATCACTAACTTAAACTTTAACAATGTATTAAAATATTGCCAATCACAGGCGCAAAAATTCAAAGGAACTAAAGAGTGCTCTCCAAAATCATGATTAGTTAAAAGGATGTGTTGGGTCTGTGTGGTGGGGCTTTGGTGGCAGTGGAAGGGGCTACGTGGGCAGGTGGCCCCTTGTCAGAAGCTGCTCAAAGCTCCTCCAGCTCCAAATCAGCCCCACCTCGGGCTGAGGCCAGGCCACTTACACACAACAGATGCACCTCTGTGATAACATATTTAAGGGGACAAAGGAGCCGTCCTGCAGACCAGCAGCAGAGCAAGGAGAGGGGGGAATGTGAGAGAAACACCTATGCAGATACCATGAGTCAGTGAGGAAGGAGCAGGAGGAGGGGAACAGAGCAGAGATTCCCCCACAGCCCCTGTGGAGAGGGCAGGCTGTGCCCGTGCAGCCCACGGAGTATTGCGGTGGAGCAGCCTGTGAAGGACCACGGCAAGTCAGAGATGGACCTGCAGCCCATGAAGGACCCCACGCCAGGGGAGGTGCCCGAAGCAAGACCACGATTCTGTGGGCAGCCTGTGCTGGGTCACTACGTTCCTGAGGGGCTGCCCCACGTGGGAAGGACTCATGTCAGAGGGGCTCATGAGGGACTGTCTGCCATGGGAGAGACCCCGCACTGGAGCAGGGGAAGCATGTGAGGAGCCCTCCCTGCCTGAGGAGGAAGGAGCAGCAGAAACAATCTTTGGTGGACTGACTGCACCCCCCCATTCCCTGCCCCCTGCGCTGCTGAGGAGGGGAGGAGGGAGAGATCAGGAGAGAGCGGACTTGAGCTCAGGAAGGAGGGAGGGGCAGGGGAAATGGTATTTATTTGCTTTTAAGATCTGGCTTTTCATGTCTCCTTATCCTACTCTGCTTTGATTGATAACTGATTAAATTGAGTATTTTCCCCAAGCTGAGTCTGTTTTTGTCTGTGATACTAACTGGTGAGTGAACCCTCCCTGTCCTTGTCTGGACCCACCAGGTTTTGTTACGTTTTCTCCTCATCCTGGCATGGGTGGAGGAGTGACCCAGCATGGTTCTTTGTTGCTGACTGGGCTCAAACCATGACAAAGGATATTAACAAAAACAGTTACAGTTTTAGTACCTTTCTGAGCCTAAGATGACCCCACTTTTCTTTATCACTACCTTGATATCGTCCAGGAGTAGAACCAAGCAGATACACTCTACAAAAATAAAAAAATAACACCAAGTTATTTGCAGCTTTGGTGTGTTTTGGTTTACAAAGTATTAAGGTATTTAAGTAAAAGCTATCAGGAAGGTTGAACACAGTAGTGCAACCAGAAATATGTAATGTTTCATACTTAAGATTTACAATACAAAGAAAAGTGGATTTTCAGCTGTATAATTTGTTATTAGCATCCTATATGGCTGTTAGGCACCACTGGGTTGTTCTATAGCCTAGACAGGACCTGCATGTATTTCTGTGTACAAAAATGCAGAAGACATTATGTTAGCAATAAACACAAATAGCTTGTTCGGCACATAATTGAACATGTAATTTTAAGTAAAGTCAATCTATTGCTATATCCAAATCAGCAGATTCAGGTAAGAGATTTCATTTGGGCACCTAGCAGCTCAGATGCAAAGAAGAGCTTTTTCAACTGTCTTCCTAGTAACGCTTTAGTAACCTGTTTGACTTTGCCCTGAAACCAGAAAAGACTCGCCTGGAGTCACAACAAACGAATGGTTTAAGCAGCTTTTGCTTACAGCATCTCATGCCTAGCTTTATCCATGCAGGAACGTTGCCTACGTATTTTATATGGCAAGGAGCTGATCCTTATCCTAAGAAGTGACTCTTCCCTAACCCATGCATGAACTCACATCAGCTAGGGCTCAGTCAACTTGTCCAAGCTCATGGAGATGACTGAGTAAGAACAGCAGCTCAGGCTGTTCTCTCATCTGCCTGTAAGGTACATACTTCTCCCCATTCCAATCTTGTAAGACTCCATGTAAAGAAAAAAAGCACATTTTTTATTTTATACATTAAGCTAGGAAATAGACTGAGACCTTGCCTATCACCTTTTTCAGCTTTTATTTTCAGTATTTTTTTGTCAGCTTATAAAACTGGTACTAAGCAGCCAAGGAGATTTACACTTTCTGAAGTAAATACCATATTTCAGTGGAAATGTGGGATGCATCTATTAGAATTAAGCATCCTGAATTTTTTTTAACTAGTATCAGCAATGTTATATTAGAGAAGACTGTTTCAAGACAAAGTATATTATTGCTTAACGTACTGCTGTCTGCCAGACACGATCCATGCCTGTAACAGGCAAAATTCTATACATATGCATATAGATTGAACTTTGCCTTAAGTGTACAGAAGTCTATACTTAATAAAATCCCCATTACAATAACCTTTGCTTATATGAACCCTCTTATGTGACCTATGAATTACAACTCAGTTTTTTCCACTGGTAATTTTACTGGAGCAAATATTTAAGCCAGACTGATTTAAATGAACTCTTGAGTCCCTACAACTTACAGCTACCTTCGGTCAAGCTACTGCTGATGCACCTTTTTTCATTCCTTTAAAATGTGTGTTTATAAGAAGTTTGTCAATCCAACATAATCTGCATAAGACAGATCTAAAAAACTGCCTAAAGTTACTCATGTTGGAGCACTTAAGTCTGAAACAAGGTAAGCTGACAAAACAAACCCATAGTCTAATAGATCCTAACAGAGATATTTAATTTTTTGGAAAAAAACATGCAAGTTACTATGAACAAAAGATAACATATACCTTGTCTCTGATAAATCATGTTCTTGAATCAGATCTATCCATTCCTTGAGCGTAGGAGAATTGTAAGCCACCAAATAACTTATTAGGTCAGTTTTAAAATTAGTTTCAGATTCACCAGCAGAACCAGTTGCTCCCTGAGGTAGCCTTGGATATAAAGGGCTTAGCCATATTCTAAAATCAAAGCCACAAAAGCAAGGACACCACACGTTAACACATGGTTTTAACAAGTGATTAAAGCACATTTGAAGGTCCTAAATGAATACTAGAGAGATTTATTGTGATACTAGCTATAAAAGGGACTTGTCTTTACATTTACAGAATTGTCAAGTCTTGTACTCAATACCATAAAGCTAGTACTTACAAAGGAAAACAACAATCTCAACACAATGTATGTTTCAAACAATATACACTTACTGCTTTCATCACTGTTAAACAGGTCAGGCTCAGACTTACCAACCAGTAGTCCTTTCACCAAGATTTTCTATACAAATAGAACACTGCCACGTGTTCTGCTAAGCTACTGGTTTGTGTAAGGATATAGAAAACCACCAATTAGAAAGTCTGAAAGTTCTGCATAATTTAAAGAGTAGCCCACAATGATAACTTGCTTCTCCAAAACATCCATCACAATAAAATAGGGTGGGCACTACACAGGGAAAACATCTAGCATTTCTTTCCAGTCACACATTACTGTAGCCATGGAAACCAAAGGTTCTGCATTACCAACTTTACAACGTCTTGATACTATCCTTTGTAATTCAGAAGCCTATAAAACAGAGAGGCCAGCGAACCATCATGTTGGTATTACTGCAGCGCGCAAAAGCTAAAAAGAATAACATTTTTTCATGTTCGGCAAGTAGGGTAACTTGTTAAGCATCCCAAATAGGTATTTTCATGCCTTCCTGGCTTTCCAAAAAGCCAACTGCCAAAAGATGATATAGCTGTCCTTAGGTAAAAGATTAAAAGGTATTAAAAATCAGTGGTTATATTTTTGCCACTCAAAAACCCTTATGAAAGCTTGCCTCAGACAAGTGAAAAGCCTCAAAACCTTGCCGTATTTAATGGCAGCAAAATGGATGTCAAGATGACAGTAACTTCTGAAAAGCGATTTTCAATTAGTTTGATGAAGAAATCTCATACTCTTGAGTTACTGCAGAGATCTAACTAGAAAATGCTCCCACAAAAATACCCAAGAAAACAAGAGGTTGAGGGGCCTTATATTAACATGTCACTTAGTCCTTTTTTTGTGCTCTAAACAAAACTATGTCCCAAGCTGCTCGTTAAGTTTAAAAACCTTCTACCAAAAAAAAACAGGAAGAAAATTCCTTCCAAGGAAAGGATATTGAGTCATCTACTGTATTAAGAAACCAGCGGTACCCAGCATTTATCAGGTTCATTCTCGATACAGTCACAGCAGAAACAGAACATCTGCACATTCACATTATTCTTGCAGTATTTAGATAATTTTTAAATAGCTGCTTCAGATCTATATAAAGAGTACTTGATAGCTAGGTAGTTTTTTCATAAAGAGACAGCATGGCATAATAAATGGTCTTAAATCAGTCAGACTGAGTTTAATGTAACAGCCAGCTCAGGACATAATTTTCTTTACAGTAGAACGCAAGTAGAATTTAGGCCTAGACAGCTACCATCATTCTAGGTTTGATTTTTTTTTTGCAGGATAGCTCTCTCTTAGGAGTGTAAGACTTGTACCACTGCATCATCTCACCCAGCATCCTGTCTTCAAGAGTAGCAGATACCTACGCAAAGTACTAAAGCAAACACACACCTGCTAGAGATTGTTGCTTACCCCTGAGTTTTCTGGTGCCAATCTTCAGCAATAAGATTGGATGTGTGTATCACAACTCGAAGACCTTCTTCATATAACAACAACATCATTTTCCTGTAAAAAAAAAAAAGATATATGTAACGCTTTGTCTGTTTCAAGTACACTGAGAGTAGAGGTAAACTAACAATTCATTAAAATGCTCCAAGATAATTATTTTCAAAAGATTTGTTCTACATAGCGCAAACATTTAGACTTCAACTCATATGCAAGTCAAACTCAAAATGGCAGCCATGAGACTACCCCCACGTACTTTGTCAGCAGCATCATACGGTATATTCCAGAGCACAGCTTAACATCTCATGCAACTGATTTCCCAAAGCAATAATGAGTAGTTGCAGAACACTTTCTACATTTGCCAAGTTCTTCAGATAGTTTATCTACAAAGGATTAAGTTTAAGAAAAAGAATGAAGCAGCACTAAAAGGTCTTTGCTTGTAGCTGAACTTAATAAAACCTGGTTCTTTTATCTTAAACTGATAACCTTCAAAGTAAAAGAAGCTATGTAGGTAACTAACCATTTGTATGGCAAAAAAGCTATTTATCTACCATAAACCTAAACTCCAGATACAGCACAAAAGAGTTTTAAAACTAGTAACTGAGTTAAAAATAAATGTCTATTTTTTGTAACATAAGTGCTCAAATTTTTATATACAAGTTTTCAATACTTGTGTAAAGACAGCATATCCATCTGACCCTGAAGGATGAGATGGTTTCCATAGAAACCAATGCTCAAGAATGAAAGCTGTAAGGAAAAACACATTTATTTTCATTGCTGTCTCATGGCAAGATAATGCCATGCAAATCCTATCAGGCTCAAATTTAGACATCTATTCAGTACTTTCTGCTTTTAATATTAAGAACTCAGCAAACTAATATTCAAGTACATGCACATGGCTTCCTGTGCTTACCGCATAGTTTATACAATACGCAAGACCCCCTAACTATAAAATAGTTGCCCACATCTGTGTTATGCCTTGATAGAAGCACAAATTGAGTTGACAGTAAAATAAGTATTTTACAGCAAAATAAAGTGCAAGATTAAAGATATATCAAAGTGGTAACTGACTGAAACACCACTACCTCAAAAAAATCACTGACATGTGATTTAAGTTTTACCTCATAGAACAGGAGCTATGTGAATTTAAGTCTTTATATTTGATGGAGTGAAATCTGTTACATTTCTCTTGGAACAAAACTGTTTCATTGCCCACCAAGATTCATTTTACTGGTCTGCTACCCACTTGTTGAGTTCCATCTGCAATGGAACATGCATTCAGAGATACACTACCCAGAACAACCCTTTAAAATATAGGGTTAAAGAACCATAGCATTTAACATCACTATCACTTATTTAATCTCAAAGTGTGGTGGAAGAAAAAAAATTTGAAAGTTGAGCATATACAGAATGAGAGCTGCTGCTTAAACTGCTTAAGTGAAAATAAGCTAAAGCTTTAAAAATCATAAATTTGAAAAACAACCTCAATTTCTTCTACGTCCCTCACTAATCCTGAGAAAGAGGCAAGCCTCATTTTTAAAATACTGATTTCTTTCCTTTATTTGCACGTTCTTCTCCAAACAGACAATGAGGAGGTCAGTATGCTTTCTCCCAGAAGCACAGATGTACCTTAAGTGGGCATTTCACATCAATGTTTCAACATAGTGTCCTGTTTTAACGTAGTGTCATATTTTATAAAATGAGTTATACAACAGGATGAATTGATTAAAAAATACTGCAGTGCCCTGAACCCAAAGATCTTTGCTGCAAGACATAAGATTGTCCGTTCTTATCCATAGCTTGCAATCTACAAAACTCCCTTTAATTTGATATTATAGAAGTCTCACAATGTTTTTTACTTTGAAAAGACCCCAAAATTCACTAAGTATTTCCAGATTATCCATGTTAACTGCAAAAACTGAGCAGTACCTCAGTGTTGTGTCTGACCTGCCAATGACTGGTAAGTGCATTACAGTTTTGGTACTAAGGCATGAGTTAAGAGCCAGGATCTGCAGTTTACTGACTTCAATTGCCTGACTCGCACATCTCATATCTACCCAACAGCTGATTTGTTTCCTTAAGCTAGAACAATCCTGTCATCTATAAATATAAAATAATGAAGGAAATTTTTCTTTCAGACTCAGCAATTTCTCCAAAACCCAGTTGTATGGCTTTAAAATGACTTGCAGATAACTGAAACATACACATAGAACACGAAAGATACTACTTTTAACTTTCATCAATATACATCAGGCCTTCAGAATTATGTTCTCACAAACGGTAATAATCTATCTTCCCATCCCATAAGTAGGTTAAGACAGTAGTCCTATTACAGTAACTACATGTACCGACTCTGGCGTCATCTTTAGAAGGGGAGCTTTCTGCTTCATAGCCGTTACTTACGTATGGTGAGTTCCAAATGCAATATCCAGTTTTGCCTATAAAATTAAAAAGTTGGTAATTAAAAACTTTTATTGTGCATTCCCGCATGCAAGAATATTAAAGGAGAGGTGCTTCTTCATTTTGTTTCATTTCACTGCTCTCTAGTGGACAAATCACAAAAACCATAATTTTTCCCCTCAACACCTTTAAATGTACTCTCTAATTTCTAGAAGTCAGACTTTAAAAGACAATACAACTCTTTGCTGGAACCGCTTCAGCAGATTTTCTGGTCTCTTACCAGCAATATTTTCACAGAAACAGTCAGCCTTGCAGAAAAAGGACCTGAGGGTCCTGCTGGACACAAAGCTGAACAGGAGCCAGCAATGCACCCTTGCAGCAAAGATGACCAACGGTGTCCTGTGCTGCATTAGGAGTGTTGCCAGCAGGTTGAGGGAGGTGATCCTTCCCCTCTACTCAGCACTGGTGAGGCCACAACTGCAGTAATGGGTCCATTTCTGGGCTGCTCTGTACGGGAGCAATACAGACATACTGGAGAGAGCCCAATCAAGGGCCACTAAGATGACTACGGGACCAGAGCATAGCTCAGGTGAAGAAAGGCTAAGAGAGCTGGGACTGTTCAGCCTGGAGAAGAGAAGGCACATCTGATCACTGTGTACAAATACCTGAAGGGAGAGTGCAAAGGAGAGGGAGCCAGGCTCCTTTCAGGGGTGCCCAGTGACACAACCCGAGGCAGCAGGCACAAACTGAAACACAGGAGGTTCTCTCTGAACATCAGGAAGCACTTTTTTACTGTGAGGGTGACTGAGCTTTGTCATGGGTTGCGCAGAGAGGTTGTGGAGTCTCCACCCTTGGAGATACTCAAAATCTATCTGGACATTGTCCTGGTCAACGAGCTCCAAGTGACCCTGCTTGAGCACAGGGCTGGACGAGATGACCTCCAGAGGTCCCTTCCAACCTCAACCATTCTATGATTCTGAAGCATACAAAGACTGTTACAAGCAGCTTAATAACGAAGATTCCAAAGAAAAGAAGTCAGACAGAAATGCCTTTTTATCACTGCTCTGCTATTATTAAAGATTATTTACAGTACAATTTCTAGGGAGAGAATAAAACATGAATTACAGATGTTAAGAAAATACTTTTCGCCAGTAATAGCTTCAACGTTGTGCCTACTTAATATGGGTGTGGAGGAGAAAATTAAAATACTTACACTTCATTCTGGGGTACTAACATAATGGAATGCATGTAGACCAGAAGAATCCAAAGCAGTATATCCAAATCGGGAAATCACAACAAATGCCATTTTCCCCTGCTACTTACTATTAATTACACTAACAAGTTATCATGTAAGACACATTACATTCAAATTCTTGCTGTGTGTGAAAAGGAAACATATGCAAAACCATGAATTTATTGTTAGCATACTTGAAATCTTAAGCTAGAATTGTTGCTACTCCACAACATAGTGCAAACACTTGGTGAATATAGCACACAGCAGCCCAGAAATCCTGGCCTTAAGATCTCACTATGCTTAGCACCAGCACAGCAATCTCCAGGAAGGTCAGAGTTACCAGACTGCCTGAGAACGAAGAAAATCCCAAGACGATCCTCCTCTTAACAAAGAGTAAGATAGTCCCATGATGAATAACATGCTCCACCCAGCAAAATCCCGAAACATTGGCAAGTTGTCACAACCACATCCCTCCCCCAAGTTGAAGCCAGTAACTTGGTGACTCAGGGACAGCAAAACAGTGAGCGTAACATCAGAGAGAAGATAGCACGTGCTAGGAAGCATGCTCATAGCAATTTTAACACTATTATGGAGACTATTTGTATAGCATTTTCTTGTGTGAAATATATTTGGATGAATCATAATTCACTGATGAGACTTAAGATTACAGTAACACTAGGACTAAGTTGCGTACTTTACATAAAAAGTGCTTCCTTTTCGGTCATAACAGGAATTTGAGTGCAACATTTTAGTGGAGAAGGTGTGCAGCTCTACTGTGAGCCCCATGACATTTTTGTGGTCAGCTGTTCTGTGCAAACCTTTTGTGGGTGACAGTCTACCACTATCACAGAAAACCAGGAACACAGTTACCATGATTCTATGGTCCTGGCATATTTCTTAAAGCATAACAACAAATTCTTGACTGCCCATATAAGGTGTGTCACTCTTCATCCATAACAAGATTGGAGTGCAACAGATGGCTTAATTTCAACCAAAGGATGATAAAATATTAATTACCTGACAAAAGCTAATGTTCTCATAAGGACGGGCTTGTGCAAGCAGTTCAGCTTTGGATTCTCTCTTTTCGCCATGAACTATCAGCAATGGCTTCTTCCTTAAATAAAAGGAGATTCCTATTAAAACATCAAGTGAATTAATAACCAGTCTAAACCACTCATTCATGTAGCTATGACTTCTGGCCCCTAAATCTGATAGAGGAGCAGGAAGATGGCACTAAAATCTATATGCCTTATAAACCAACTCAAAAAAAGCAGTATCTAGAATACAATCTCTAAGAGAAAGATACTAGAAAACTTTAAGTGGCTGGGGTGGGAAGGAAAACAGGAAGTGTGATAATCAGACATCAAAATAGAAAGTAATAATACAAGATCTTGTACGGAACTCTTGTCTGTATAGCTGGAAACAGACACATAAAAGCTCCCAAAAGCATTGATATACACAGTGTGGATCCAAGACAATTATTGAGAAGTTGGGAAGAAGGAGAGGGAAAAGGAGCGGGCTAGGTCTACTCTGGCAGTAGTTTCATGTTAACTTCCTAATATTCTGTTCTACTGCATTTCCAGTAAAATGCAAAAAAAAAAAGAAAGAGAGAAAACCTGTACGTCATACGCACACTTCATCTGCAGAAGGTTGTAATCACCATAATGGGATTTCAAGCAAACACAAGAACTGCTTTCATGACAATAGCCAGCAACTCCAACCATATCATATCCACGACATATCACCCTGATCATTTTTGCATAGTTTCCTCATGCCCTTCCTACATTCCCTCCTTTCTCTTGAATTATCTTGCCCTTGGCTCAGTAAACTGTATGGCAAAAAAGCTTCTTGTTCCATCTTTATAGGGCATCTACTGCATTGTCGCCGTGGCCCACAATGGGACCTCCTAAGTGTTAATTAATAAAATACAAACCAGCCATACTGAATTCTGACCATTTCACAGTCTTGAAGGTAGGTAGAAATCAACAGAGAACTACTACTGGATTAAGTATACAAGGAAAACCAAAAGACTAGATGTACACAATTGGTAACAATAGTTTACAACTGTAAACAAGTGTTTATCATTCAGTTACAACAGCAACTTGCATGACAGAGTTATTTGGAAACTGTATCATTTCATCTTCATGAAATAAGCATACCTGAATTCCTGTGGATACTGTCTTACAAGCCACCCCACATCTATACAGTAGTTAAACTTGTACATAAGAAAAAGAAAACAGACTCATTAAAAGAAAAAGCAGAGTTTGTCAGAACAATGAACTACAAAAAAAAGCTTTCTACATAAAGTCATCACTCAGTATCACATCATACTCAGCATGTTTTTAAAACAGTTGTATTTTTTTAACTTCATATGCTTTCTTTCATGTCTCTTAATTCAGGAATGAATTCAAAAGCATTTATTAGTGTTCGTAAAATTTAAAATGCAGGAAAATAGAATCACAATGTAAAAAGCTGTGGTTCAAGAACCATCTCTTTGCCATGTGCTTATATCACGAATAATGGCAAAAGCTTCTATGCAATAACAAAAATACCATTCCTAGACTGCAAGGCTTTCTTCTTTCTTAGAACCCCCCCCCCCAAATTTAATTACATGCACATAAATAGGCATTTTTCAGTTGCGCATTTCCTGAAAACAGGGAAGAGAAACCAGTCTTATAACTGCCTGAATTCTAAGCACAACACAGGATGATTTTTATGTTTCAATAAATTGTACAGTTGAAAACATTTAGAGTTCCCTCTATACTTTAAGAGAATTCTCTGCTAGTATCAGCTACATGGCAGAAAGACAGATTATCAAGTTTAAGGTTAATAAAGTGAAATCAGCAAGTGAAATCAATTCAGCAAAAAGGAAACTCACCTGGGCAGAAGATAAGAGAGTCCCAAAAAGAGGAGACAAAATATCTATTAAAAACATTAAAGCATAATTGAGTAAAAAAGGTTCAAGTAAACATTGGACATCTTGAACAGTTTGATAACTACAAATGCCAGATTGTTCACACACTTGGTGTAACCGAGACATTTATGGTCAAGTTCACTGTTTTGAATATTCAAGTCACCAATCCCCCTGTGAAACCCTTATGGCCTTATGTTTATGAAAAGCATTAATCCTCTCAAAGTAGAAAAATTTTAAAAACTAATTATGAGAAAGACCAAGATCATATGTAGAAAGGGACATCAAATTACTCTCTGCCCTACAGTGAGGGCTTGAAGAACTGTGGCAGTGCAGAAGCAATACGGGTACAGCTAATGCTTAAAGACTTACCTGTTGCAGACTGACTGTAGGATATGGGTATCCCTACTTCATTCACGGCAACACAGAAAACTAATCTGAATCAGGATTTCTAACCTCAATAACTGAAGCATAGCAGCAACTTAAAAATATATACTACAAGTACCTTCTAGGATAGACAAAATATTTCATGCCCTATCTCTACAAAAATCTAGTTTTGCAGGTTAAACAAACAAAACACCTCAGCCCCACACCAGCTGAACTAGTCACCTAGCAGGACAAGTGCTTCTGAGAGGAAAGGCCAAAACCCACAATGAATTCACAAAACAGGTAAAGACGTACAGCAGTAAGGCAAGCGAGGTCTCTGACACCAGGCTGCCAGCGGTAACCAAGGCTCATAGGGAGCATGTGAAGTTGAGGAAAAGTTACAACCTAACCATATAGCTCTTCAGTTATTTGTTCTCCTTCAAAGAACAACCTCGTTTTACTGCATTTCCATGCACTTTACTGTATTTCTGCGCTTAAATCTCCTACTAATGCTTGTTCCTCATTGTCTTGTGCACAAGATTTTATTTCTGAATGATGGGATGTTCACAGGTGCACACAGCTGTTCCCCCTTACATCAATCTACAACTATACAGCACTCCTGAAGCACCAGTACACCAAAGACTTCACTCCGACTTGACTTACACTCACTTCTAATTAATTGAAATGGGCCCATGAATCCCAGCCACAGAACTTCAGAAATACTCTCTTGTACTGCATCAAGTAACCATGAATTACTAGGTTCAAACCACTCATCAGCATGAAGACCACAAGCACTAACATCTACTCAGGGAGCATAGTTAGGCACCCAAGAAAAGTATCCCTTTAAGAGCTACAAAGGCAAGTAGATTATCTCACACTGAAAGCAGCAATAAGGAGCATCGTATGATTTGCCTTGGCTAAACGAACGTTAGGTTTGTGCAGCGTAACTCAGAAGTTACAACAGAATCAGCATCAGCAAATTAATGGTTTATACACTGTACTTCTGAAAGAAAAAAGCAAAGATAGCAGAACGAATTCCTACAACTTGCACATTTAGAACACAAAGCCCCAGCTGCACCAAGGAATATATGCATTTAAAAATACCCACAAACTAAAAATAAGCATTCTCTTGCAAACAAGTCTCCCAAAAGCCCACTCCTACAGAAGTCCCTTGGTCACCTTTTATGTGCAGGGCTCCAGAATTATAGCTCTGTTCAATTCCTCTGACTTTAGTGAGAAAAAACCTGAAAGGGTTTCCTCCATTCAGCAAATCCCAGGTATCTTGGGCTTCACTGGATGTTTCATCACACTCCTCTGCTTTCCGATTCTCTGAGAGTTGATCATCTTTGCAAAGATTCAGAGGATGTTCTTTGGGTGCATCACAGTCTTCTTCCTTCAGTGTTTCTTTGTGGGCATGCTTTTCCTGATCTTCAGGCTCTTCATCACTACTAGAAAGACACCAGCCTAAGCCTTCTTGGCTAGTTCTCTGTTTTTCTGATGAAGGTCTTTCTGTAGCAAATTTTTTATCACTGATCTTCAGGGGAGAAGCTTTTCTCTTGTGAGCAGCTTTCCTAGCTTCAGAGCATGGATATTGTGGCCCACTTGTTCTACCACGTGCAGCACCCAATAGTGAAGATGTAGATGGTTTTTCACTGTCAGAATTTTCCTCAGTACTTTCATCACTGCTAGATACTGTCCATCTTCCGTGTGCACCTTCCTGAAGCATGTTCCTAGGGATTAAAAAACAAAACATGAAAAAAATCTGTACATCTCTGCTACGCTCAAGTCTGTTTTCCTTCCTAGTTTCCATCTGTTTATTACTAAAGAGTTTTGCTTCTTGTACTCAGCAGAATCTCCATACAATTTCTGACTGGGGAAAATCTCAAAGCACACATGGCTTATTTGTTTCTGTGCTCAGGAAACAAAGGAGCACGTGCAATGCAAGCAAACATCAAGTGGGAAGAAACTAACATGGAAATCTGCACACGAAGACCGGGCTGGGATAGGGGCACGTACAGGAAAGCACGTCAGAAGTCAAAAGAGTAGTTTGCACCGTACAGGTATTCCTGATGCCGACCCTAACGCTTAGGGGGTCTCTGCTGAGGAGGCACAGGAGCACGGAGCCGAGCCAGGGCCGCCCTTTCCGGCTGCCCCTGCGGGTCCGCAGCCTCCCTCCGCCGGCCCCCGCGCCCCCCGGCGAGGCCCTGAGCCGCGCCTCCCCCTCAAAGCCAAAGGCGGCAGGAAG
>VZSC01017948.1:46284-62696 GCA_013398225.1 Steatornis caripensis | reverse complement strand
TGAACAGGGCTGGAGCCAGCACTGACCCCTGGGGAACACCACTGGTCAAAGGCCTCCAACCAGACTCTACGCCACTGATTACAACCCGCTGAGCTCTGCCATTCAGCCAGTTCTCAATCAGATCTCAATTTGCTAAATACTTGGCGGAATACTGTTTTCTTTCCCAAAAATCTTGTGAGTTACCACAGAGCAAATAGTAATACATATGAGAGGCAGTAGACTCCAGAACGTGAATTCTTCTCTTCATCTTAGAGGAACGAGCTATGTTTCTCTGGGTGCTGAGGACATTTTGAGAATGCAACACCTCCACAGTTTTAAGACCTGTGGCATATATCTCAGTTAGATAGAGATATGGAACTGACTACCTTTAATGTTTTTGGAAAATGATCTTAAGACTCAGAAACTTATGCACCTGTCATAGAACACAATTTGGAATAGTAAAAAAGAGGTCAGTGTGCCAAAGCAAAAGATTCTTCTGCATTAGGTACAGTTGGATTACTCTAATTATGGGAGTCAGTAGTCTGCATCAGGCCTGCGGCGTGTCCTGTACCGAAAAAGATAGCAATCGGTGGTGGGGATTTTTTCTCCCAACAAAGATTGTCTAGTGTGAGTATTTGGTGATGGAACAATATAGCTAAAAGACTGATTGAGATTACTTTGCTGATGTGCTCCAGATCAAATTTCAAAGTGTTGAATTGTTGGTAATTTGAATCAATAGATTTTGTTAACTTCATAACCAGTTCTTTTAACAAACTCTTTCTGTGGATTTATGGTCTCTGTGCCTGTCCTTGCTTTTTTCTTTTACAAATACAGTGCTTCTAAACGTAAGAAAGAGCATACGTGGCTTTCACAGAGAACTTTAGTGTAATTCCCAGGGAGCTGGCACAGAGAAACCTCTATTCAGTCCATTGATTCAGTGGAGTCAAGAGGATTCAATTTCCTGTCATTGTGAACAATTTTTAGGTATTCCAAATAAAATGCTGGCCATTTAGGATCCTTTGTTAATATCAACCTTGAATGCTTGCAGTACTTACTTGCCACATATTCTGGAGAAAGATACCCTCTTGAGTTATTATTTTGTTTGAAAAGAGCTTTCTGTGAAAAGGCCTTAATTGCCCCACTCTAGACTTCCTTCTCTCAGATGTGACAAGAAATTGTGGCTTCAGATTTCTTCACTCCGTGTTTGTGTACTGTAGCAGTTGTAGGAAAGGTAATTGATCCACACTAAATTCTCTTCCTTTGCAAAATAGATCTTTCATAGCAGTTTCTCACCCCATTGGTCTTTGGTTTCTAGACTCTTAAAGTCCTATCATTTCTAGTTCTTTCATCCCATCCCACCCCATCCCTATGAATTCACAGCTATTTTTTCCTATTTTTCTTTCTTTGTCTATGTTGGACATTAACTAGGAATAGGAACAAAAATTGTTAGTGAGTAAAGTGCTCCATAATTACTCTTTATTCGGAACACTGTGATAGGCAAGTAATGGGGGAGGAAACTGTTGATTTGTCAGATATGCTGCTGTTATCTCCCAATTTCTGTAGAACAACATACGTTTTCCTAAGAATCATGTCATACTTTTTAGAAACTTTTCAATAATTCAAGCTTAGTTGCCCATATGAAATTCATAGTTTCATTTCAACCAGGAACTGTCCCTGTCCAGATTCTGTATCCTAGAATTGTACAACAGATGTAATTGCATTCGCTGCATCAAACATAGACTGTTCTAAATCAATTTTATTTATTTATTTATTTTCACAGCCTAGCCAAGACTGTTGAAGGTTTAAGTTTCCAGTTCTATCATCACATCATATGGCACCTAAGTAACCTGATGTGACCTCTTCTCATTATTATTTATATTTGGATACAGGCAGATATTAACAAGACAAAATGAGCAGAAAAGCCTTTTGTCAAAACCTGATGTACTGCCAATGCTCTGTGTCCTCTATGAGGACTACTTGGCATGACGTGATCTTTCTTTCTTGATATGGGAAATGCCATCTATATGCTGTATGAGTATCGCAGGTGTATTCAGTCTACTCCCAATCCTTACATGTGTTTAACAAACACTAAATGTCTGAGAAATTCGATCAACAGTTTGGATCATGGTTGCTTCTCTTTCAGGATGTTTTTCTCCAAGTTAATAATCAAGTACCGATAGCCCTTAGAGGTTTAAAGCACATGGCAGGTGTTCAGACTGTTGGTAAGATCAGAAGCAGAGATTCTCCTCCTCCCTTCCTTCCACAATTCCAAATTTCTGCTAACAATCTAGAATTCACCAAGACTTCCTGGCTAGATAGGGTTGTGTTTTTTATCCACTGTGGAGTCTCTTACACCAGTTAAAGTGCTTTCTTTACAGACTGTGATTAAACATTAGAATCTTACAGTAATTATGAAAGAATTGGTTTGGGAACTGCAAACCAAGTTCAACAAAACCAAAGTTTTGCTGGGTGATGATGTTTCAATCAATTACTTGACCGACTGCCTATTGAAAGCCTGTTGTCAGAATTATGTAAGTAGAAGGCATCAGAATATGTGTTCACTTTGCAAGCAGTAGAGAACATTCCTGGGGTTGCTCAGACACATGCAGAGGTCATATTTCTTACACTCAAAAAAGCATAAGGGAACAAATTTCTGTCTTCCTATGAGGGTAACCCATCACTCCATCTTGCCAAATAGCCCACAGAAACAGATAAAGAAATTATTTCAAGTCCTTCATGATTTGAAGTCTTGTTCTCCAAGCTAGTTACGAGTCTTTGCTGAAGGTGAGCCAAATTCCATACTTAGAATGCAGTTTTACTGTTGAGAAATTGATCAATGATCTCCATAATTACTGGTAAGTACATTTAGCAAAGCGAAATTAATGAACCTTTTAGAACTATCTTGTATTAAGGATTTTTTTAAAATTTTATTTTGTTTTAGTATATTCCTAGTCAGCCTATCTACTGTGTTTTATGTGTGTGTCTTTGTCCTCTGATTATAAACTCCTAGTACCGTTAATCTCTTTTGGAATCAAATAATTTTAGGAAATGAGCGAATGAACAACCCTTGTTTTCTCAACAGATAGTTTTGATTCATCTTGTCTACTGTAACTGGCAGTGTCTCTTGCTTCATCTAATAAGTACTAATCTGTTTGTTTTACACATCTAAATTGCAAACTTGGCAGCAAATTCTCTTCCTTCTGTTCGTCTTTATCTGCTGAGTTTTTCTCCCATGAGTAACATTAATATGGTATGTGTACTACAATGTCAAATGCAATGCTAATTCTTTACCTAAGTTAGTGAATATAAATACATAGTGACGTCGTCTTCTGCTTATGCTTGTGTGTAAATACACATAATATACTGTGACTAGAATTTTTGAACACGAGGGTTATTCCAATTTAAGGACTTAATGCATTTTTCTTTATATTAATTCTATAGTGAAAAGTAATAATTCTGAAAAAATTTAAACATTTTAGTGTAATTTTAAAGAGCATGTCAAGTTTTATTTGAAAGAATTATGTCAACTATTTACTCTTTTCCTCCTGGATTCTTATGTTGGAAGTTTAGTAAGTTCTTCAGCCTAACTTTTTCATCCTGACAAGCTGTGCTTCATAAACACCTCAAATGGAGTCTTGTCTGGAATAATCTAGTAAAAAAGGTCAGTAAGGAGTCACTGATGCATTTAGTTAACAAGACTGTAATTAACTAATTTATTCTCCGACTCTCACCTTAGTGTTGTTCTTTTTTCTGAAGATTGATTTTAGTAAATGTGTGTTATGATTATTTTCATATATGCATATAGTACAGCCATTCTGTTTTACAGACTCATTCTTCTGTTTTTTATACTTTTTAAATGCTGACTGTTCAGGAATGGAAGCTTTTCATAGTCAGCTCCTTCTGGTAGTGAATTTCCTTTTGCATTTGCTGATGTCCTTCATTTAGAAGAAAGTAACAATGGTCATACCTCACATCTATGCCTAAAGATAACTGAGGAAGGTATGAATTTTAGCGGCTGTAGCTTCTGAAGTCAAGTGACTAATGTTATTAGTGGCTACAGATCGTTGATTTCCCCTGAGCAGTGTTAGTAGTTAAAAGGTAATGGGTTTGGAAAATATGGTTCTTACATGTTAATTGTTCTCCGTAGTAATGGCTTGTAATAGTTTGAACATTTTTGCCTTTTATAGTGTTTTATACTTTCACTTTTACGGGTGGAAAACCTGAGTACCTACACAGAAGTTGGAAATAACTTCTTTCTGTTCTTCAGTTCATACAGTTTTTGGTAGCAACAAATGCTAACTTAAGTCCAGAGCTCAATTAATAATATCAAGAAATCTGGTGACAATCTCATCAAAATTTATTAAAAGTTTTTAATCTGTTTATGAAACATGATTAGGATTTTTTTGCTGGCGTGAATTGAAATTATGTTATCTTGTATAATGAAGCCTACAGAGGCACATATATACATTTGCTGCTTATTTAGTGCATATAATGTTATTCTATTTTAAAATCTGGATGTCCTTGCAATGTAATAAGATACAATACACAACCTCCTAGTTTCGTGTGAACCGTTTCATAGTCTTGTGTCCTGATAGTAGGAGGCCTTTTAGATATTAAAGGAACTATGATCTACTACTGCAGCTTTAGTGAGGAATCATGAAGCGTTCTTGATAGTCTTTAGGGTCATTCAGGTTAAATTGGTTTGACCTTCTGAAGCTTCAGGAAAATCCAGCATGATGGCAGATGTTCAGCTGCAACTAGGAGCAACTGTGATTTACCTTTGATGACCAGAGAGATATGGGGTTTCTGATCTGGCTGGCTTGTTTGCTGAGGCTGGTGCTGCCAATGGTTCCTGATGGTCTAGGAAGAATTTGTTGGCCAGTATATGCAGGGCTTGCTTTGCAGGGAATGACAATGAGAAAAAGTACATGTTTATTTTGGTTTGAGATGTCATCCTCCAATACAGCAGAAGAGAGAAAGTGGCAAAAGCCAAAGTGAAACAATGAAAAATAGTGTGAGCAGAGATCCCTATTTAAACAGGTTGCAGTGAAATAAGTAAAAAACCCCTCTTAGATCTGTGCTTTTTGTGCCAGAGGCCTAACTTTCCCTTTTCCTAAGGGAAAGTAGAATGCTTTATTTAAAGTTTGTTGACATTATAGATTCATTGAAAACTTGGGGAAAGGAGGGCAATCAGTAGAACATGGACATAGACTAAATCATGAATGATATCATATGTTAAATAAAATCTTAGAAGAAATTGTTATATTGGTAGAACTGTTGATTCCTCCTCCCTTCCTCCTCACCCTTTTTAATGTTTCTTAGTTCTATGAAGACAGGTATAAAATGGAACAAGATTTTTGGAGTGAATGGGAAAACTAAATTAAGAGAAAGTTCCCTACCAAAGAATAAAGCTTTCACCTTCGTGTCAAAATAGTGATTCCAGACTGACATATATAACTGCTGTTTAGGAAACACACATCTTGTGCATTGCCTGCGGATGGTGCCGTTTGGCATACTTTCACAGAGGGGTACAGAAAACTTTTGTCAGTGCTTGAATACAGTTTTGATGTAAGAGATCAGTATTGTATAGTTCAGCGCAAAGTTACAGAGGCCTTTTGAAGGCATCATATCTGTGCTAACATGTAGAAGAAAGACTTAAGAACTGGTAGATGAAGTGAATTACAAAACATGCTGCCTAGTCTGGAGTAGGGAGACACCTTGACTTTTCATTCTATATGGTGAATTTTGATCGATACTACCTCTATTTTTTATTTAATTGTATGCCATTCTGGTTTTCTAGAGAAGTAAGTCTTATGCATTCATACTTCTGGTCTATTCTGCCTTAACTATTTTTAATACATTGGCCAATTTTAACTGAGCTGGAGACAAACACTAAACCATCCTAAGTTTCTAGAACTTACAGTTTTAGCAGCATGTGTTGTTTTCCAGCTGAGGCAGAAAACATGCTATTTACTAATTCTGAGAAATAGAAACAGGTTATCTGTTAAGCCTGTATTTACTAATTTCTTACATATATGTAGTTCTTAAACATCCATAAAGCTTCAATCAGTTATGGCATATACTCGCTTTTAGTCAACAAGGAAAAGGAAAAGGGTGAGAAGCATGAAGCGTTGAAGAAGTCACTGAGGAATCAGGTTATTGTGGCAGGTAGATGAAGCAAATCTGCAGAACACTAGATTCATTATTTCTCTACTCATTAAACATCTTGGTTTTGCTCCTCTAAGTAATTTTTCTTCTAAAAGAGAAAATTGAATTGATGCTGACAGCATCTGTTATTTGGCAAGGCTAATTCCTTAGGACATTATTAACCCCTTTCTACCCTGACATAACCCTGTCTGGCTTTTTGAAGAGAATTTATTTAAACATTCCATGACTCTGAAAGAATGTGAGAGAACAAAAATGAGTACAGTTAGGGGAGGCTGAAGGATGGCAGCTGGCTGAATTTCTTTCATATTCTATAGTAGTTTATGACCAAGCTTTTTCAATTCTTATTGTTAATATGAATCTTAAAAGTAGACACCTGTGATGTCTATAGTAAGTCTCAGAAATCTTTCAGAGAAAGCTTGCTAAAGTTAACCTGTTTGCTATTCTGTGTAGCTTTCAAGAAACATTCAGGACCAAAGCCTTCCATTTCCTAATTGCTGCAGTAATTGATTTATCCAAGACATTCTGGATTTTAAGTCCTACATTTGCTCCTATGTCTTAACTACAGCAAATTCACGTTTTTCTCTACCTCCAAGACCCCACCAGATTTATGAAACAAGGTCCATCTCAGATGCTAACTCATGTCATCTTTTGCCTTTCTGCAGGTCCATTTTTGGTAGCCTTTCTCTCTCTTCTATTCTTGAGTTCATACCTCTGCCCAAGTTAACAGATACATTTCTTCATACAGAGTATTTTCTGTATAATTTTTTTAATTGAATCGAGATAAAAATGAAAAAAAAGCATCAACATCGAGTATTGAAATTATATTGACTGTTTAGAAATTATTTTTTAAATCATATGTATGGATATTCTAAGGCAAATTGCTCTGAACAAGGTGTGAAAAAACATGGAAATCAACAGCAACATTGAATGGGATAAAGTATTGGAGAAGAATGACACAAATAGGAAGTAGAACGTGTTCAAAGATACATGAATGTATGTCCTAATGTTATGCATGTTGCTTAGCAACAGGCAGCAAAAGTGTGGATGAACAAGTAAGTACAAAAAGTAATTAAAGGAAAGAGACATGTGCATGGCATGGTATGGTATAATAACCAGGAATACAAAAAAGATGAGAAAATCAAAGATGGAGAAAAAACAGATTTAAAGAATATTAAGAGAAATATAGAACCTTTTTTTTGTTTTGTAGAGTGATTTTTTTCCCCTGTAACATTAACTAGAAAAAAATAGGCAGCGGCTTCCCCTGTAATAATGCCTTAATATAGTATAGCTTACCCTAAGGAAACATAAATTTTAAAATGTGAATTAACTATAAAGAAAAATGTAAAAAACCCCCACACAATAATAAATTTAAAATATAATAGAAGTTTATTTTGCAGTGTGGAATTAACACAGATTTTTAATTATTTCTGTTAGAAAGTGAGCATTTGAAATAATACCAGTCTCTTTTAGCAAGAGTCCAATTTACCCACAGTTTCTGCCTCTGAATCACTTCTTGAAAGTGATTGTAGGGGTCTTCAAAGCTTCATTTTCTAATGCTTAGACAAAATTCCTTATAGTACAGTTTTTCACTTAACTGTCTTGAAATATGGTTTGGAATTTATGTAGAATTTTTTATAAAAATCTATCAAAATAAATATAAGGCTTTTTTTTTCTCTATGCCATTGAATGCCAATGGAAGTTACGTTAAGGGTGTCTAACATACACAGATCAATGAATGTGTTTAGAATTATTGTCTTGTAAAAGGAGTGAGAGGATCTGTGGTTTGTATACCTGCCAAAGGTTATTGCATGCTCCTCTGCAAGTTGCTGTGCTGTTTATGCCTCAGTTTCCTCATTGCAGAATCGCATTTCTCACCAGCCACACTGAGCACATTAATATCATAATCATAAAGTCACTTTTACAAAGTTTGACTATTCATACACTGATGTGCTGTAATAGAGGACTGCAAAATATTATTGTAATTTATGCCTGTTATTACATGAAACTTATTCTCATTATGTATGTAATCAGTAAGAATTATTGAAAACCAAGGCTACTTAACAATAAAGATCAATCTAAATTAAGTTCTGTTCTGATGTGGGTTTTTATAATATTTACAATATTTTGATAATAAATTGATAACTTGAATAAAGCCATGTTGTAACAAGAAGTTGAAATCTAAAATTAGTAGGAAGGACTCTACAAGAGACAGTTGGAAATTTGCACCCAAAAATATGGGATAATTTGAAATCCCAAGACTCTTGAGATTCTGTATACCCCTCCTTAGCAGGAATTTGTGACCTTATTACAGTGCTCCAATTCCACATACAAGGATAGAAGTTGTTAATATATTTGAGTATACATACACATATATATGTATATTCTCTTAGCTCAGTTAATTGTAGGATAGATTCCAACCCTAATCATAAGCTATTTGAATACTATTATACCTGTACTTGATTTTTTGGAAACCCTGGAAAAACTATGTTTTCAGAGTTTAATTTTAAAAAATATTAGATTTTCAGAATCAAGCAATCAAAGATGGATTTGCTGCATGGTTTTATTTGAGCCACTAGGAGATTATGCATTTCGTAAGGGTCTTCAGTTGTGACTACATATTGCCGTCTTTTCTCTTTTAAAGAAAGAATTCCCATTTCCTTGTTTCACTCAGAGTCATCAAGTGAAATTGTTGAATTAATGAGCATCTGCTCAGTGTTATTGCTGAGTGCGTGGCCTTGTGTCTAGTTTAATCCATACCATTCAAACGCTGCAAAGTTAATTCAGGTGTGATTAATCGAACTGTAAAGCCATTTCCATGTTACTGTATCCTCTGGTTCTGCACCACCAGTAAGTATGGAGACTTCCAGAGTAATAAATTGTGGTTCTTGAAAGTGTAACCTTCTTAAAAAAAAAACAGCTAGGTGGTAGTAGAAGCTTCTTTGTGACAGCAAAAGATTGGAGGGTTAATATTTGTCTTTGAAGGTATGTAATAGAAGGATATTCAGGTCTAGATTTGCAAGGAGATCCCACTGTTAACTAGGCCCTTTAAAAGCTTAGTCCCAGGCTGCATATGGAATTTATTTACTTGATAGTTCTACTGGCTCTTCCAGTGGTTTCTTCAGTCCAGCGTTTGCCTTTGCCTCATTGTCTGTCTTCCACTTACTTGGGTCACAGTGAACAGCCATATATACAGTTTTCCAGAGTACTGATGTACAAGAAAGTCTCAGGGCTGTTAGGATATCACAGATTTAATTGTGAAGATGGCATTTGTTTAAGCAGAACAGTTACACTAGTCTTTGATTTTATTGGATGTGACAGTGTACTGTAACACTGAAACGAAAATCTGCTTTAACTAAAATGAGTGATAAACTATGTAATGCTATGCAAACTAAGTTGACCACTGGCTTTTAAATACTCTGCTTAAAAAGGATTGCCCCCAAAACATCAATGAAAAAAACCAAATTATTCCTGTTATCCAGGAACGCAACATTACCTAAAACTGAAAGAAAATCCTTTGCCAGTAGTAATACCGCTTGCTTTCCTTCCTCAGTCTTGACACTGTTTGCATAGCCATTGATTGTTCCAGTTCTGTGATTAAGGGTAGTTCCTACAATTCTGTTTGTAAATACCTGCAAATATCTCGGCTGCCTCTTCAAACATGGGTGCCTATTCTGTAAGCCTGTCAGGAACAGGAACAGTTCGGCAACGGCAAGGTTACTGTTCCTCTTTCAGCCATGAAAGCAAGAGAGAAAAGAATGGAAAACCAAGTTGAATAAGACCTAAGACTCTCTGATCACAGTTCACGGCTAGTTTACAGAGAGAAAAGAAACAGATCTAAATGAATGTTTAAAACTTACTCAGGTTCTCCAGTATGTATCAGTGTTCTAACAAAAACATTATGAATATGTGTATCATTACCAACTCCTGCAAGGCTCCAAAAAACCCCAATAAATATCTTTCCTCTGTTACTGTTTCTGCTGGCCTTTTAAAAGGTGCAATATCAGCGAATAAGTGTAATTTTCCTTCATATTTTATAATTGGTCCCTATGAGGAAAAATCAACTACTTTGTGTGGAATGTGCTCTAAAAGTAGAAGTGTAAAGTACATATATTTTTACAAGATGTAGGTCTGCCTTGATTTAGCAGCAGTGAAATAAACAAAATGAATACTTTAATTAATCTGACTTGCAGAGCACTTGAAACAATGAACTCTGTATACAAACATAGCAACAATAAGTCTCCCAAAGGAGACAGCTCAGGCTTGTAGAATAACTAAATGAGAATGCTTAGAAAACAGAAAAATTAGATCCGGTAGGTTCCAAAACAGTTTCAATTCAAAAATTGTTGAATTCTGTACCAAGACGATGCTGAGATTAATCTTAGCTTGTACGTCTCCATTTTTATTTTTTGTGGTTTTTTTTAAATTAGAAAATTATTTCCCGTATGCAACTTGACTTTAATGAAGATGCGGTTTAAATGTTGGTGTAAAGACAAGAAACCACTTTTTTCTGTAAAAGAAGTGGTCAAAGACTGGAATGGGTTGCCCAGAGAGCTCGTGGAGTCTCCATCTGTGGAGATACTCAAAAACCGACTCAAGCCGATCCTGGACAACCTAGACGGCAAGGGGGCTGGACTAGAGGTCCCTTCTAACGTAAATGATTCTGTGATGACAGTGAATTAAAAGATAGGTGTGTCTATTCTCAAGAAATATTATGATTCCAAAGTGCTCCATAAATATTAACTGAAGTCAAGCTTCCAAGATTTTTGAAGGCTTTTTAGAATAACCTTTTGGAGAAACTTCAATGATGTTAGCTGTCAGTTAAAATTTATTTCTGTACAATGGTGAGTGAGAATAAAAGAGTAAGAAAAATTAGGCCATTTTCAATTTTCAAAAGACTTGCAAGGAAAAGCCTAAGGGTTTTAAAATCCAATATCGGACATGAACAATCAAGTAGCAATACTTACAAATGACATAATGTTATTTACCTTAGTTATACATAGAGGAAGTTAGAGGCTCCTGGTAAAGCTCGGAGGAATGATTGATGATTGCCCAGTTACTGATAAGAAATGTGTTCAACAATAAAGCTGATACAAATTAGAACGAATAATTATTGGGTTTCAGATATCTTTTATCGAATTGAGAGAAGTGCTAATTTTGAGTGTTGGCTTCAAATGTGAAATTAATTTCAAAGAGCACTAAAATATCCAATAAAACTGGGATAGAAAAAATACTATGAACAAGTATAGAAATGTGTGAATCAAAGGTATATTCTGCCTTTGAACACTATCTTCCTCCAGCTTAAAAGCAACTTAAGGCAACACGAACAAACCTTGTTAGACTTCCATGTAAGAGGAGACTGCAAAGTTGGGGACACTTTAGCAAATAAAGCAGATAAGTATTAGGATACATAGTGCCAGTTCCTATTATGGATGTAAGATGTTATAATTCCATTTATTATCTATAAGGGTAGGAAAGCAAAGGGATGGTAATAGAACTGAATGAATGAATTTCATTTTGCTGAAAGGATATACTTTTTGATATTTGTTTTGGCCAAGATCAGAGAACAGTTTTCTAAAGAATGCATTCCATGAAATATAACCCAAAGTGTAAAGCTTAGCTGTGTTCAAGAAGTTGAGACAGTTATATGAATAATAAGAATATTTGCAGTTACATTAGTTATTTGCAGTTACATTGACAGTACATTACAGTTACATTGAGTTTTTAATTAAATTACATTGAGAGTTACATTACAGCCAGTCACCAGCTGTAGATGGATTAGATTAAGAAGGAAATTTATCTGTGAACAATCTTGTTAATGGTTTACTACGATGGAGTGTCAGGTACCCTTCTCTGAAGGGTCTAGACTAACAGTTGGAAGGGAACAGAAAATTAATTAAACAGGTCTTAAGTTGATTCTCATGGTTCAAGAACACCACCACACAAGATGTCTTGGAAACAGTTGGCTCTTAGAACCACCACATTGCGAACAGGAAGCTGAGGTAAAAAGACAAAGGCATACTGCCAGTCTGAAAATCCTGTTTCATTCTGAAAATTATCCTGTATATATATTTATAAAGAATCCTCTTTTAAAGTTTAGAAGTGTTTTTCAACCTGCTTTTGCCAATTCTTACTTGGTGGCTGTGAAGCTGCTTCTGTCATGTGAGTATTATTTCCTCCAGACTCTGAAGAGAATGTTTTCTGAGAAAACCAGCAGCAAAACTGAAATTGAGGAAACGGGATGGAGATGTGCATGAAGAAAAATAGCATGGATAGAAAGTAAGGTGGTATTTGTCATAACTGCACTTGTACTGGCCAGAAGGCCTTTAAACATTGGTTAAAGATAGAGGGTTTTTTTAATTGAACAAGCTAGAATAAAGTATAGTTGTTCTGGAGACTGTCAGCAGTGGAAACTTCCTAAATAGCTAACTAGTGTATAGCTTTTCTCATCAGCACATCACAAAGCTCTTTGCATAAGAGATAGTGACATTCTTCCATTGCACAGCAGCAGAATGTGGTGATCTCATCAGAACTGACCAGAAAACTAAGAGTAGCAGGCATGTTCAAGGCATATTAGGCATATGTCAAATTTTTGTTGTTGAGTGTCTGTTAATGCTGTTTTCTCTGACTAAGGCATTGTAAAGTATCTGTCATTTATTAAGTGTTCTTTAGATGAAAAACATATCTTCTTTTGGTTTGCTTTGGTTTTTATCTTGCTTATTTGCAGTTTTTTGAATTGTCCTAGTTTGAGCTAGGACAGAACCAATTTTCTTTTTAGTAATTTTGCTTTTCAGTTAAGTCTCCTCTGAGAGACCACGCTCTCTGAAACTAACAGCACGTTTTTCAAACAGTGTCTGCTTCTAGGGGTGATAAGGCTCCGTGTTTATAGTTAGTGCTGGAGTGATATTAGGGATGGTATGCAGAAAGGCTCTTGCTTATACTTATTTCTATGGAGACCAAGGTCACTGCTGGGTTCTGCTAAACTTCTTATGTGCCAGAAATGGAAGGGCAGGAAAAGGGGTCACCCCTGCGACCCTGCTGCGGGGAGGAGCGGGCCGGACAGGTGACCCAGCCCTGCCCGATGCAGTATTCCAGCCCATACGCGTCACACTCAGTGTAAAGCTGAGGGATCGCGAGGGTCAAGCTCTCTTCTATGGCCGATGTCCGAGGAGAACTCTGTCCGTTTCTTCTGCCTTCGATCCTGATCCATGCGTTCCTTGAATCCAGTTCTGCCTGCTGCTGAGTCCAGCCTGGGACTTTCCCAGGGCCTGCCCTGCAGTGCGCGGGTGACATGATCATCATCAGGGGATGTCAATATTGGTTTTCTACATATTTGTGTATATTTCATTATTTTTTCTATTATTATTATACTTTTTTGTTATTGTTTCATTAAAGCTGTTTTATTTTTCCAACCCATGAGCCTCTCTCCCTTTTCTCTTTCCGCTCCCCTTCTGGTGAGGGAAAAGGTGAGCAGAGAGCATCTGTCCTGCTGGCCAGTCCAGCCTTAAACCTGAAGGGAACGTATGGGAATGTTACACTTTGGGTATTGAAGCAGTTTCTCTGTTAGATTAGTATCTGAAAGAAAGCCAAAGTAACTACCCCGTCAGTTAAGCAGATAATTTTCTATTTTATGAATCATTATGCAGGAACATTATTTAAGGACCATGAAAGGTCTTCGAGTTGGGAGCTGGCTTTCAGGTTTCATGGTTATGGTAACAGAATGGACAGATGATGACACTGATATAGATGAGGCGGGGTTGGGAAGTGATATTTCGTATAGGCCAATTGGTGCAGTTGGAAAAACTGAAGAAGTTTTCAGATGTACCAGCTTTTATTGAGGTCAGAAAGCCAAGCTTTTCTTTATCAGTCCTGAGTGTAAATTCAGTCTTTACCTGGATTTGTGCCAGAATTCATCAGTTGTAAATGGGTATCTACTTACCTGGGCTGAGGACTCAAACCTTGACCACCTCATTCTCACATTGCTGGCTACAGAAAATAGGAAGCGGAAAACTGTTCTACCATAGTGAATATCAAGGTTGGATTTGGCCTTTGGTCTTGACTCTTCAATCTTTCTTTAAATCTTCTACAAATATATATTCCAATTATAGGCCTTTATATAGATAAATCAGTGATGCACTTAGACCTGACTGAGGTCAATTGACTTTAATGGCTGTACTGGTACTTCAGCATATGCACGAGAATCAGTTGGTTAAGAAATACGTCCTGAACTGGGAGTTAAGAAGCATACATGAGACTCCATTTTCAGAGGTACAATAAAACATCCAAAACTTTGACTTAGATTTAATGTAAAAGTTCTGTAAGATATTAATGCTATAGAGTTGATACAAAGAATTCAGACTTAAAGCACTCTCCAAATCCTCACACCTTGTTTCATTTTACTACCTTGGTAATCTTCTTTTTTTCCTTAGTAAAAATCTTCCCTGAAGTAACAAGCTCTGCCTGTTGTAGAAACAGAAGATCTGTCCCGAGAAGACATTCCTTAAAAATATGTTTGTTAAAGCGGACACAGCCATGTGCTTTGCTTGGAGGGAGTGACTCAATCTTGTGATAGTAGCAGCTAATAAAAGTCCTGAGCAAAGACTGCGATGCTTCAGGAGCGTGCATCTGCTGCTATAACTATTCCTGGACCCATGTGACGACCAGTTCCTCTGCTGTTGAGTAGGAAACTAGCCAGTGAAGTGTTGGGTTTTGAATGGGATCTCAACTTTGTATTGCTCCCTGGGAATGATTTCAGTTTAACTGGTAATATCATAAAGAACTCCACCATGTACATGTGCTGTGTTCCTGTATAGAGGACAGCCACAAAATATTTCCAGTTTTAACTGATCTCCTTTGTTACCCCAAAATAAATGGTGTGCTTTGTAGTTGGAGCGCTATTCCTGGTCTTTTTGCTGTTTATATAATTCTCTTGCTTATCATTGTTGCTCTTCTTACAACAGCACTTTTCTCATTAGTATTAAAGGTCTGTATCTATTTTTCTGCCTCTACTAGACGTAGAATGGATTCTGGAAAGGAATAAAGGATTTTTGCTTTTTTTAATTCACCCAACATTGTATTTTCTTCTCCCAGTTTCTAAAATTTTGTTGTGCCTGTATTGTTTAGAAGTGCAAGGCTGACAGTTGCAAATGTACAGTAGAAATGGTAAAATGTCTTTATAAGCATAGTGTTCAATATTATCCCAGAAATATAACAGAAAAATGCTCTGATAGTTTTCATTCCTAATACAACAGGTAACTGAAAAAGAATTTAAAATTATGTAAGGTCCCAGGGAGTTACTAGATCTACTGTAATTATCTTTGTGAAAATACTATTATGTTGAAAGTCATGCTGTCGTATTTGAATCTACTGTTTTTTAATATTTTATATGAAATAGTCTTTTATCCCAATGTCTCTGAGAAATACTGCTTTTGTGGGAGAGTTAAATGTGGCTTTCACTATAATGTGCATACAGCTTATGCATATAAGCTCAAGAACTTTTATTAGCAGTGATTTTCTAAGCTATCTGAGTTCCCTGTGCCTTGTAAGGTCCCATTTGACACTACAAATGGATAGGTGTGACACACTTTTTATTAGTTTTCCCTTACTGCTCCCAGCAAGACAGAATTTGGACAATGCTTGATTTCATTCTGTGACATACAAGGTTTGGTGATAAAGACGACTGTATAGATTTTACATACTTACGATTTTGTGCAATGCAATTTATACAACTTTCTGATTTCAAAGATAGCACGGTTGCTCTCTCCAACTACCTGAAAGGAGGTTGTAGCGAGGTGGGTGTAGGTCTCTTCTCCCAAGTAACAAGCAATAGGATGAGAGGAAGCAGCCTCAAGTTGGCCAGGGGAAGTTTAGGTTAGATTGGATATGAGGAAAAAATTCTTCACAGAAAGAGTTATCAAGCAGTGGAACAGGCTGCCCAGGGAAGTGGATGAGTCACCATGCCTGGGGGTGTTTAAAAGACGTGTAGATGTGGTGCTTAGGGACATGGTTTAGTGGTGGGCTTGGCAGTGCTAGGCTAATGGTTGGACTTGATCATACAGGTCTTTTCCAACCTATATGATTCTATGATTATACATGTGTTATATGGAACAAGTATTGACTGAACAGATTTCAGAAATTCTTTGAAAAATTATCATTGAATTGTGGTGTTTCCTTTTGGTTTTACAGTTATTAATACAGGGTTTCATTTTATTAAATATTTTTGTGATTTGTCAGTGCTCGTAGAATACATTGATGACACTAAGATGGGC
>VZSC01017948.1:16738-35740 GCA_013398225.1 Steatornis caripensis | reverse complement strand
ATTGTCAGATACCGAGAAAATAAAAATTCAAATGTAATTTCTTCGTAGAAATTGTAAATATCTTCACTAGCTCTAGTAAGAGTTGAATAAGTCAGGTACAGCCAATCTTGTAACATTTAGACCATTCTTTCTTACTGTTTTTCAGGGTAGCTTAGAGCTTTATGTACCTTAGCTGTTTAGATTCCATACATAAAAGAACTTTCAGTGGTGGGCCCCAAAATCTAGCATGTGGTATTTTTCTTTTTAAAAATTCTTGGGTTTGTTAAAACTCCCTTTATCTTACTTCCATTTAAATTATAATATTGCATTTAATGTATTGTCTCTATAAAAAAAACCCAAACAGTTCATTTAAAAGAAGCTAGATTTCAAGAACTTGCATGCTTGAAATCTTGCCTGATTTATCCATCTGCCTAATGAAAGGTATTTCCTCTCCCCACGAATTTTTCAATTCTTGGGATATCTGTGTGACAATATAACATTGATTTTATCATTGATTTTATCATTGTATTATGAACCTAAAAATTTATTTGTCTTACAGAAACTCGATGTTGGAGTGTCAGATTAAAGAACAATCTGCTAATCTGGAAATGCATGGGGAGCTATTCTTATTCAGAGACGTGAAATTCCCTTCATAACATGTATCTTACTTCTCAAAATAAGAGGATTGAGCAGCCTTGCCATGCCATACTTACGTTTTCTACCTTTTTAGCAACTGATCGACAATGAAGAAAAAAACCAGAATACACAAAATTGAATTAGTTGCTTCTATATATATCTTTCCTTTTGTCATTGAAGATAATGATAAGCAGCTCCTTCTGTGATCACAGACAACTTGCCTATAGAATTCACAAAGTTTTTCTTTCATTTTTAATGCTGAGATTAGGCTCGTATAGGCTAGTCCTTAATGTCAGCTCTGCAGTCATCATCCAGCTCTACATCCTTACACTTGTCACAGGTAGTGCTGCCTTCTAATTCTTCATCTGCCTGGATGAGACTAAACCTGGCTAAAACAGCTCTGAAAAGAAAAAGAGTACACAAACAGTATTAGTAGGAAGGAGTGCTTTAACTTAGTAGTATTTGTTCCGCTTCAAGGGTAGATTAGAGGAATTTTTTCTTCAAGCTGCCAAGTCACTTTTCAGACTGCAATTGATATCCTTTTAGAACCCACAGAATGACTGGGTGAGCCAGAAACATGTGAAAACACGCATCTTTTTTGTGCATGTGCAAATAAATAGAAGACTGCATTCTGTCTTACAACGCATGGGCCGTGCTATGGCGATGCCTTTCCCCCATGAACTAGTGAAGCTATTTGCTGCAATTCCAATCTGTTAGTCTTTGCTATAGCGATCCATGTTCTCGGATAAACTGTTTAAGACCGTCGGGCTGATGTTTCCTACGCAGCCATAAACTTTTCTGTTATGCTTAGCTGAATTTTGTGTTTAAGTTTTCATATTAAAGACTTTTAACAGTGTTGGTAAAAGGTGCTGGAGGTAGTGCTTCCCGAATTCCAGTAATGACTTTTCAACTCTTAAATCCATTGTGAGCTACAAAGCTGAGTTTCCTCAATACACGAGAAGAAGCTTTAAATCTCTTACCAGAAGAGAGAAAGTTGATCTAGTCTTCTTGTCTTCAGGACCAAAATACAAATTCCTTGCTTCAACCCTTTTTCAATAGCTGCAATGCAAAACAGCAGAAAAGAATGTAAACAGAGAAAAAGAAGCTCCTGTAGGAATGAAAAGAGAACAACTCCTTATCTGTAGTTGGCTTGTGGTTAAACTACTGGCAGCTGTGATTTTATCTATATGTTGGACAAAATGGGGGGAAAAGGTAATCTTGTGTTGGACATCATAATAAAATTATGAATTACGTTAGCGATGAGTGCAGTAAATTTCTTAGGAACTTTTATGTTCTCAGACTAGGATCTGAGTATCTTACAGCCACTTCATAGTGTATAATGAGAGGCTTGGGGGGAGTGAAGGCTTGCATTCTCTCCGTGTTGTAAACAGGAAAGTTGAAGCACAGAGCAGATGAAATGGCTTGGCTGGTGTCACACATGGAACAAATAGAAGCACCAGTAACTGAACACAGGGCTCCAGTTCTAGACTAGACCATCTGTCTGCCAGCCATATTTCTTCTTTATGATTCTGTCTATGATTGGTTATTAAATTCATATATCAGTTTCTTAAGTGGAATGACACATTCCACTGTTTATGTAGTGCCTTTCCAATTGTATATAATTTCCTTTGAGAAACAGAAATGTGACTTATTTACAGAGCAACTACAAGTCTTCATGGGAAAAAATGTAGTATTTATATCTAAATAGTAAAATAGACATTACTTACTACTCTGCTTTCATTTGTTTTTCTGTTTTGCTTATATAGATGTTGACAGTTTGTTTGCAGTATTTCAGCATAAAATAAACAGTTGCATCTGATCAGATGATTTTTTGTCATTCAGAAAACCAAATTCTAATAAGTAAAGATAATTATAAGTGAATTTAAATGTAAATGAAAAATATCATGTGGTAGAAGCTTTACTAAATATTCTGAAACATTCACCATTGCAGGTTGGCTGTCTCCTTTTTCACATGATGTTTTTACATAATCTACACTGCTAAATAATGAGATCTCATTACTTTGCTCGGGTCTTATGGGTGTAGGGGATCCAGTGTACCTAACTGCTTTTATGTATTTAATTTAAATTGCTTTTTACCTGGCCTTGGCAGGCGTGGAAGTAGGAGAAAAAGCACACTTACTTTCAGAAAGAGAGTTTAGGCTGGGGAAAAATATTTTTCTTTCCACAGAGACACTATAGATCCTCTGTAGACTTTTTACTTTTTGTTCCATACCAGCTTCCACACTGATCAGAGCTTTGGGCACTTTCAGGGTTGGGACTGTGTCTATGTCTGAAAAACAGATAAGTCCATGCATAAAATAAAGAGTAAATGGCAAACATGAGGCTCGAATAGTGGCATGGCATCTGATTAAATCCCACTTTTTTATACATTTATTAACTAAAAGGAGGTGAATAACGAAGTTATTTGTTAATAAAGGATGTCAAATTATTTACGTTGGTTGAGACTGCGTGTGTTTATCAAGATATCTAATGGAACCTTGAATGCAAAGTAAATTGGTAGCCCAATAGAGGATGAACACCGTTACCTAAAGAAATAAGGTTATATATAGCCTTAAGGCTATATAAGCCTTATAAGCCTATAATAAGGTTATATATAGCCAAAAGAGATGGTTTACAATAGTCGTGTGCATTCTCAGTTCTAAATTAAATCAGCAACTACTCAATGAAATGACCTGCATATTGTCATAGCCATGTCAATTAGTATCTCTGCTTGTATTCAGCAATATCAAAAACATATGGAGATAGTGTTGGGAAGTAAAAGGAACAAGAAAAATATAGTATTAGAATATTTGTAATATGCTGGTATAAACTGCTATTATTCCTGTCCTTTGGTTGCTCCATGTGATTCAGTGGAAACTGATAGTCTCATCTCTGATCTTCTTTTAAGGATAATTTACAGGCGATGATTGATCCCACCTATCTTGGATGCCTCTGGTAGGATGGGATGCCTTCCTCTCAGGAAGTGCCTCTCCCTCTCCGTAGTGGCTAGATGTAACGAAGATAACTAGTTTCAAGTAGATATAACTTTTTGATTACAAGTGAGACCACATAAATTCGAATTCCTGACTCAGAAGGGCTTTGTTTTTAAAGGAAAAATTCCAGAAATGGGCAAGAAGTATTATAGATAAGGACAAACTTGCATATGAGAAGAAATTGGAAAGACTGGGATCAGTTAGCTTGGATAAGAGATGAATAAGAACATGCATGATTGAAAGAAACAAAAAAGAGCATGTTAAAAAAGACAAGGAACTCTGAACTAGTACGTATCTTCTGTTGTAATAAAAGTACAAGCACCATGTGAAAAAAATGCAATGAGGCTTGCATGAACACAGAATACATCATTTAATTCCTGATATTCAATAGTATTCAGAAAAGGCTTAAGCCTTTTACTCCTATGAGGAATAAGAATACAGAAAGTTGTATTAAGTAGATTTTTGTTTAGGTGAGAAAATACGAACACTTAGAATGTAAGACAGCCACGTCGCAATGAGCACTGGTCACTCCTCTGTGAATGCCTGTTTCAATAGTTAGGACTATTGGCAAGTAGTATTTTTTTCCTGAAGTATCTACCACCTATTGATATCTGCTAAAGGTTGGGTACAAGATAAACCCAATGATTTGATCTAGTGTGGCATTTTTTTGTGTTTATAGTGTTTATTCCTAATGTGAAAACATAAGGTTAAAGGGAAAGCTAGTTCATTTCATATGCTGTGCGGGTGGATTAGGTATTGCATTAAATCCTCTTAAGCTGTTAGAGGGTGCAGTTGTACCAGCACATTTATCCATAAAATGTGAAGTAGCTTTCTATAGATTGCTGTAGGAATGTGAAGTGCCAGTGAAAAATTATACCATCTGAGTCTAATCAGATTCCTGTTTCGAGACCGTAATCTTATTTTTACTCTTTCCCACTACCTTTCCTCTCTGTTACGGTCATATCTCAATAGCAGAGAGAAAACTATAGAACCGATTCCTGAAAGAAAAAGGAATTTTACCAGAGGGGGGAAGAATTTAAGTGTAAATTCTCTGGTTTTCTCACTTCTTTAGGGCTTGTTTAAAATTAATTCATCTGTGGACATTCCCTAGCAAGGAACATAGCTTGAAAACTCCATACAGAGCATTATATTTGTGATGTAGTGTACACCTGGTTCACTGACCTCTGCTTTCGGCAGTGAAAGCATGCACTTCCCAGTAGTGGGGATCTGCAGAAACAAAATACTCTAGCTCCATAGACTGGTAAATAGCCTTCTTTTCCTTTAACAATGTCGAATATATATGTGTTGCTGCTCTTTCTGAGGCATAGCATATGCCAGTATCTTGCATCTTGAAATAACTTTAATATGATGTTGGTAAAACCAAGTTATTCTTCTTTCGTACATCTATAAAAGTCTTTTTTAACCATAAATAAAGACAGTTTAATGAAAATATCATTTGTCCAGTGTAGAATAATGGATTCTACAAAACATATTTGTTTAGTAAGTTTAGTAAATAACTAGGATTTCTTCTGAATTTATGATTTCTGCAAATCTGAAAAGAGATTTACTTACCTCTACTGTTTTCTTCTTAAACCTGCTTTTAGAATGTATTTGTATTTTTATGCTTTGATGCGTATTTTACTTCTTGTTGAATACAGTACTGCTATATAGGACCTAATACATCATGCAGGTTTAATGATAGTTTAGTTCAACTTTTGAAGTATATAGTAACATATCTTTTACTGAAATAGGCTAGCTAGCTGGCCTGGTTTTCTTTAAATAAATACTAAAAGTTCCCTTTTATAAAGAAAAACTATAATTTCAGCAATTGTACATTTAAAGATTATGTTTGTATGAATCCATCTGTTTTTATCAAGGCAGCTTTTGAGGCAGTTTACATTATCCAGCTCTATGCTACCCTTATGTGATGCTTTATACTGAAACAGATGGTGAATCCAGTTGCTAAACAGGGAGAAAAATGAGAAGAATTAATCAGAAGTTTTAAATATCTGAAAACCTCAAAGTGAAAAACATTTGACACATAGTTAATGCTATTTTTACCTCTTACACAATGTTTTTTCCCAATAATATTTAGTAAATTAAAAAAAAAATACAAAAGTGTTTCGGATTAATTATAACTAACTTTTTTTCAAGTTCATTTGTTTTTAAAATAGTTTCCCAAAATAATTTCGTAAGCCCTCTCTCAATATCTAGAAAACTTAATTTACTGTGTTCTTGAATTGAGATGAAGGTGCATAGGAAAAGATGTGGGAGAATACAGAACACTAAAATAGCAAGTCTTTGAATGAAAGTATTTATTTTAAGGTGTCTGTCACGTGACATACTCTTGCTAGAGTGCAGATAGCATCAGTGAAATGTGTAAATTCTTGATACCATTTTCAGAATTTAGTATTAGCTTGTGATTGATGTTCCTTGAGATTTATGCCTCAAAACAAATAATACAATCTGGCCCATTGGTACTGGAAGAAAATTTATGATTTACAGAGTAGAATACAAATACTCTTAGAAATTTGCATTTTTGCATCACTTCACATTTCAGAATCATATATGCAAACTCATTAACCTATCACTGGTATAATGGCACTTCTGAGGACAAATGTGGCAGAATTGTATGGTAATGCAAGAATCGAGTTGGAGTCAGTACATAAAGCATACCATATGCAATTACAGAGAGTTGTTTAGGTAGGCAGAATGTAATAATCAAAGATATAAGGTTGACTGCATGCTTCAGTAAGTCTTCTTTATCTTGTGAGGGGTATTTCTTTCATGTAATACTAGTCACAGCCAGCATAGTGCCTATGTTTCTTAAAGTACACAGAAGACCAGGAAGTCTGTTCTGGTTAATTAGTAATATCAATAGGTGGTCACAAGAAGACTTTCTGATGCAAATAAAATGAATCGAGAGATTGTCAAAGGTTTAAGGCTGGGCTGGCTAGTAAATGGATGGCAGATGCTCTCTGTTAACCCTTTCCGTTCCCAGAAGTGGAAGGGAAAGAGAAAAGCGAGAGCGCTTGGGAAAAGAACAGCTTTAATGAAACAATACCAATGAAATAAAAGTATAATAATATTAATGACAAATAGTAGAATATATACAAATATATACAAAACCAATATCGAGCTCCCCCGATGACGATCACACCACTGGGATGCTGCAGGGCAGGCCCTGGGAAAGTCCTGGACTGGGCTCAGCAGCAGGCAGGAACTGGATTCAGGAACGCACGGATCGGGATCGAAGGCAGAAGAATCGGACAGAGTCCTCCTCGGACATCGGCCATAGGAGAAGAGAGCTTGACCCTCGCGATCCCTCAGCTTTACACTGAGTGTGACGCGTATGGGCTGGAATACTGCATCGGGCAGGGCTGGGTCACCTGTCCGGCCCGCTCCTCCCCGCAGCAGGGTCGCAGGGGTGACCCCTTTTCCTGCCCTTTCATTTCTGGTGCATAAGAAGTTTAGCAGAACCCAGCAGTGACCTTGGTTTCCATAGGAATAAGTATAAGCAAGAGCCTTTCTGCATACCATTCATACTGTTACCTTAGTAATAACTATAAACATGGAGCCTTATCACTCCTAGAAGCAGACACTGTCTGAAAAATATGCTGTTAGTTTCACTTAGAAGAGACTTAACTAAAGGTAAAATTACTGAAAGGAGAATTGGTTCTGTTGAAATTAGGACAAGAGATACTCATTTTTCACTAAGTGTAGAAATGTTTTAGAAAACATTCTTACTAAAAACTGAATACATACAAATTACAAATTCTCATATGAATGCCAGTGTTTTAAAAAGACATCTTGTTGACATTTTACTTTTTCCAGTAGCACATGTAACGAAACAGTCACATTCTTCCTTTTTCTATAATATATTATGGAAAAGCTGTGTATCTGAAGTTTATCAAAACCTGAACCTTTAAAATAATATTACAGTTCATGCATAGTTTAAGAAATCAGTTACGTAAATCTGAAGGTAGAAGATGCAGTGTGATACATCTGTCAAGTGAAGTATTAATAGAAATCTATTATAACTGTATGTCTATGCTTCAGTAAGTCAGGAGGTATGTACTAATTCCAGCTGCTGTTAACACATGGGAATGTTAAGAACAAGAGCTTATGATGTATACTGGTAGGCAAAAGCTTGTCGGTGTCTTTTGCATATTATATGCTCCGTCAGTTGTATTTGGCTTGTTAAGGTCATGTATAAACAGAAGGATTTATGTTTTTCTGGAACTTTAGTGGATAGTATTCATTTATTTTGAAAAAAAGACACCGTTAGGTTTGATACTCCTATTGGGAGCATGATAAAAGTGTGTTATTTTCCTGTACTGATTAATGTGGTTTTTCCTCCTAGATAACTGATGCTGGACATTACATTTGCTATAATACCTTCTGCTTTTCCAGACATATGTCCATTTAACAGTCTGCTGATCTTCTAGACTATTTATTTTTGTTGCACCAGTTTTGTTTGTAAGTAGATATGAAAGAGGTGACGTTGGTTTGCGTTGAAATTTTAAAGAAATTGAACTAACAACATATAATAAGTAAGAACACTCAATATTATTTTCCAAAGAAATTCTATAAAATTAGATGAGCTAGACTTTCCATAAAATTTTTGACATTTTAATTTTACGTGCTGCCTGAACATTTAGCAAATAAATTTTCCAAGGGACCAAAGCTGACCTCATAGTTACTGAAATATCTTGCCAGCATGAGACAAAGTTAACTTTGAAGCATCTTTTTTCTGTCTTTAATGGCTGAAGTGATGTCCTCAGATCTTACAATACTGACAACTTTGGCTACCTCAGTATACAATAGCATGATAGCTATTACAAGGCAGAAATTTCTTACTGCACAGTTTTGTTTCACATGTTGACAGGGTACATCATCGATTCCATTCCTGTTTACTCAATTTCTCTAATTATTAAAAATAAGCACTCCATAAACTGTTCCCTTTCTGTAGTGCAATAACTGATATTAGTCCCTATTTTCCATTGGGTTTGGTTCATTTTGTTCTTTAAGGAAATCGTGTTGTGGTTTGAATAGGATTATATATGTTGAATGCTGTACTCCCTAGACTACTGTTTAGCCAGCTGTTCTGTCACCCAGTGAACCCTCTCCACCTGGGAAGGGGAATCGGAAAAAGGAGAGGAGACCCGTGGGTTGAAATGGAAACAGATGTAATCAAGTAACAGTACCAAACTAATACCAATGCCAGTACTAATGTAAAATACACAGAGTTGTAGTTAGCCCATGTAGTGGAAGCGAGCTGCGCGCTCCCAGCAGTGAATGCCGGGTGCAAAACCCTGCGAGCACCACAGCTCCAGTGACAGCGCAACGGTCACAGCGCAGCGGAGAGCAGGCCTTGGCAGCAGAAGGGCAGGTGAGACCCTCCAGGGACGGCGGCCATTGAGGAAGGAGGGGGAGCCGTCCCCAGTAACTGGCCAATTTACAGTGAGCGTGACGTTTATGGTATGGATACTGCTGCTGGCCAGCCAGGGTCAGCTGCCCTGGCTTTTGCTTGTCCCAGCTTTAGCACTTGGCTTACTCGAAACTGCTAAAGGCCTTGATCTCTATGGAAACCCAGACACCATGGCTGGCCATGAACTGAAACAGAGTGCCCTATCAATCAATTTGTTGTTCCCAACAAATCGGATGCTGCAGTCTTCTCAAAAATGCAGCTTTCCTGAATGTAAAAATGATCCTATGATTCTGTCCCAGCAAAACCAGGACAAACACATACTATATTATAAAAAGAGATTCAATTAGTCATAAATACTTGGTAACCTGTATGCAAAACAGATCTTACAAATCAGATTTAATCAAATGTTACTCTGTTAGTTGCTTTAGTGGTGTTTTTACTAGTTTTCCTCTTCAAACTAGTCTTTTAGACTGCATGCAAGTTTGATGTACATCGCAATGCAATGTTAGCTTTGTGTTTGCTCAGCCACTAAGAAGCATCTGGTTAAAACATTTTAAAACATTTCACAGAAATAGACAAGGTTCTCCAAAGCATTTTGGATGTTGCAGTAGCTGAAAATGTAGAAGCAGTCTCAGTAAAAGTTACCTGATAGGAAGGTTATGCAGTCATTTTCATGCTCTTTTAAATACATTGTAGAAAGGGAACTCCGTAGTGGGTGATTTCTAAAGAGCTCTTCTGCCTCTCACCCTGGAGGAAGGTGGTGTCGGTGTTCCGTGGGAAGAACACCAACAGCTCCTGCAGACCTCAGGACATCCCAGATGTGCCTTTCTCTTGCCCTTGCTCGCAGTCTTGTTAGCAACAGAGAACTCCACCAAGTTGATAGAGAGGTTGTACCGAGTCAAATGTCCTCAAGGAATCCACGCAACTCCCTCTTGAGCAACCCTGCTTCCTTTTCTCACAGTCCGTGTCGAAGCTGCTTCAGTATTCGTGTGTCATCTGTCTGCGCCCTCCATTTGGGAATCACGACTAGGGTTTCATTGGAATTTATTAGAGAATGTACAGTCAGAATGATGCCATCTCCTGTCCCATCCAGTCCCATGTTTGTATATCCTCAGCATCCAGGACTGGCAAATACGCATTAATCGCCGCTACATTAATAGTTACAAATCCTTGCCACATCTGATGATGTGAGCTCGTCACTGCCGAAGACTGCATCGGAGCACTCATCTGTGCCACCGTCTGTTAAGGTGGTCGGTTTTCCTGTATTGTTTCTTTTGTAGGACCTCCTGCCACTGTGAAGATTCTCTGTTACTGGAAACATAATTTTCCTCATCATTATACTTCTTTTCTAGCTGGATCATATCGTACTAGAAGACTGTTGAGCACAAAGTGAAAAGCTCTTCAGAATAGCTGTTCTTAAGGGATTAAATGATTACCATCTTTGTCCCATTTCTTTCATCTTATAATCAACTTCAAGATGGCTGTGGATAGCTCAGTTGCAGTGATTATATATTTGAAATAGAAATTATTTGATCTCCTTTTTGGTATCACAGTGTTTAAGACGGATGGATTTATTTCCATTAATGTTAATATATTTATGATTCCTTGCAGCTGTCCCCTTTACTTGAAGATTTGAGTGACATTTAGAGTATAAAACTGTCTAACAGGAACTGATATGCTAGAGCTAAAATTTCGAACTCTCTTATTTACACTGATAATAAGAGATACAATTAAGAAATTAAGAAATGTTTCCATACCTGAATTAAGTGTAGAGAAAGGGAACTTGATGCCTCAGAGGAGGCTTAATGGGAGGCAAGACCTTTCACTTGAATAATCATCAGTTCTCAAAGGCTTTTATTACATGATGATTATATACTTGTTAGTATTCCTAAGGTGAATTGATTACAGAACAGTTTCTGTTGATAAAACCGATATTTTAGTTAATATTATATGGCATCTGTTTCAACAATTTGTACAGAGAGGCTAAGATTAGTATGTCCCTGAAGAAAATTTCATTTATATTTCTCCTTTGCTGAATAGAGCGTTTCCAGATTTTCAGTTCTTTTTTTAATTTAATCTTTGCATGTGAGATGTGGCATGAGAAATTTAGGTTTTTATATCACCTTAAATATATTACTGCCTAATAAAATTTAAATGAAATTATTAAAAGTGCCTAACACACACATTACTTTCTAGGTCTGTTAGGCATTTACAATTCTGAAAATAAATTACACTTAGGTTCTCAAACTTTTTAAGTGCTTTGGAAATTTTTACATTGCCTCTTAATATTTTGCTAGTTTCCTAAGGTTTTCTAAAACATGTTGCTCTGATGTATTTTTTTTTTAACAATTAGATTAATCATGACTGACCTGGAATATCCTGGTTCATGTAAGACATGCAGTGCCACTATATTTGGAAGAAACAGCAAATGCTCTTCTACTCAAATATGTATATGTAGTTTATTATAATTTCCAGAACAAACTGGGGTAACTCTTATGTGTGATTCTGTTTTTCTTCATTGTCTCCTATTACAAAAAAACAAAAAAAGGTTAGATTGCTGTTAATTTGTTTCAAACTGCTGTATTATTATTACAAAAAACCTAGTTATTGATATCAAGATCTAAAAAGTACATCTTGTACTCAGTTGCAAGTGGTGATGCTTTAGTTATTACGAGTACTTGTTCAACTGCTTCAGACTGTTCCCTGTCAAAGCTCTATCTACAGCACAAAATAAGCTTTGTCCTTAACAGGACAGAGCTGCAGGTTCTCAGTTGATCCTTTAGGTATTCTGTTCCTAGACTATTGGACACCTTAAAGATAACGACAAAGACATAAAACTTGTCTCAGTATGTTACAGGAGCTAGTGTAGAAGATGAAAGCAGTTTTGCTGTGCTCATAGTACCCTGGGTTGCAGCGGAAATACTCTGCTGTGTTCTGTACTATTTTGAGTTTCCTAAGGGCTAATGGCTTTATGCCCAGGATATTGCATTGCTGTAGTCCATCTGAAAGGTGACAAAGGCATGTGTTACAGAGACCAAATCATCAACGGTAAATATGGGATGAATTCTTGTACCTGTTGTAGCGTTATTGTCAGAGAGAGAAGTCCAGGATCTGTTCTAAGTTATAGATGGACTCGCCTAAATGGGGTTGTGTAACATCAGCCAGTAGGTACTTCACTGTGCCACAACCTCCTTAAAGTGTTTTTTCCTGCCACCAAATGTAACTTAATCTTTTTCTCAGTTTCTGCTTCCACCTTCTGCTTTTTATCCATGAGCTGAAGAACTGAGGCAGTTTGGTGACATTGTGTTACTGTGTGCAATACAATATGATAAAAGGGTAGAATTTTGTAAGGCCAGATAGTGTTTTAACTGGAGTTCAAGACACCTTTCCAGTTCTTTCGGTCTCTGTGTCTGTATTTTAAAAAAGGTTGAAGAAAAAGGGAACTGTGAGATACTTTTTTCTACTGCTCCCCTCTGGTTATGGCTCTCTTGAAATAAGCTGTTTCAAAATAGTGAATCATCTCTTTTACATACAGTTCAAAGTTCATTAGCTATGTCAAATGCTGTAGAGAGTTTGAAAAAAAGGAGCAGGGATGACTACAGTGCTCATAGTGTGAATTGTCGGACAGAGACAGTACTACTCTTTCTATCCCACGTCCTGCAATAAATTCATATTATGACACGTGATTGGTAGTATCCAGTTGAAAGTGTAGGAATCAAGAATATAATAATCAAGACCTAGCAAGAATATCTTTTGAATGTGACATTAAATTCATATGTGTGTGTGTAGTGCTACCACAAGGTGCTGTCTTAACTTGTGAAGCTCAAAGCACAAACTTTGCTGGAACATGGCAGCTGCACACAGATGAGCAGATGTGCATTTGAAAGCATGTGAAACAAGCAGGCTGTTCATGAAAGATAAACATTTAAGAGTGTGAGAAAATTGAATTGTTCATCAAGGAGGATATTTGCCACTTCTTTCAAAGTTTGCATCATGGGTTTGCAGCTTTGGACGAATAGGAAAGCTCCACTCACCACCTCTCAGCCTATTCACGTGCCCATGACCTTCAATACTCAACTGTTAATCTCTTTAGAAAGATAGCACCCTATGTCACAGAGTATCTACTTTGTCCATCCTAGAACATTGCTTCAAGAATGACTTAGAGGAATGAGCACTGGAACACTAACGTTACTCCATTCTTTTCCAACTTATGCATGTTATGTTCAGATCTGATCCTACCTAGCTTGCAAGATCTGAGAGTGCAGCTTTAAACAGTAGGAAAAACAATGAAATATTCATGTGTGCGCATGTGTGTTTTCCTGCAGTCTGCGTGTTAGCCAGAGAATACTATTCTTCTTTTTCAGTATTAGAACAAAAAATGTTAAGATATGAAGGAAGCAAAAACTGGACACCATCTAGTTACATTGAATTTAGTTGCTTGATGATATTTAACTATTTGCACTTCTCCAGGGAAGACGGGGAGAGTGCAGGTGACCATCTGCTCAAACTGGACCTTTAGGTGGGTACATGACCTCCTCTGCTTCTACCAGACCTGGTTGAGTAAGAGTAAAAAATTGCCACACGGAGGATCCTTGGCCAAGCAAGGTGGTGCCTAATGAGCCATCTCAAAGATTCGGCACCTCTGGAAAGCCGAGTGACCATTTGTCACCTGGAGTCTAAGGAAGTTTTAAGCTAAGTTCCAATTTAAGCAGTACTTGTACAGACTAGTACTCATATACTTTGATTTGTTTTTTTCATATCTTNTATGAAGAAGAGGTCAGCGGATGAACTTCATCTAAATGAGTATGGCTGAGCTATTTAATTCCTCCTGGGAGTCGTAAGATCTTGTATGGCTTGAGATCAATTTTTAAAAAGAAATAAATCAGCCCTGATTACCAACACGAAGGACTAAGCTGCTGCACATATCAAGCATAATAATTTTTAAAAACTGCAAACATTAACAACTTTGAAATACTGAACATCATCCACACATTAAATCCTGCATCAGTCCTCCCAGTTTTTAGTACACTATTGGCAAATCCATCACCGATGATCGTCTGTCCCAACACACTCCAGGAGCAAGTTTCACTGCAGCTTATATAGTTTGCTGCCATCTCTCAGAATTGAGGCCAGGATTTAATGCCTGGATTGTGCAAAGACTTGCAAGGTGGTATTCCCTTTCCCCCTTCTGACAAGGAAGGCTCACTTGCTGCCCTAGTGTTCTTCTGAAAAAATGTCTGAAACACTGTGTCCTGGTTTGGGCTGGGACAGAACCAATTTTCTTTTAGTAACTTTACTTTTTAGTCAAGTCTCTTCTGAGAAGCTGCACTCTCTGAAATTAACTGCATGTTTTTCCAGACAGTGTCTGCTTCTAGCAGTGATAAGGCTCGGTGTTTATAGTTACTGCTGGAGTGGTGGTAGGGATGGTATGCAGAAAGGCTCTTGCTTATAGTTATCCCCATGGAGACCAAGGTCGATGCTCGCTTCTACTAACTTTCTCACGCGACGGAACTGAAAGAGCAGAGAAGTGGTCTCCCCTGCGACCCTGCGGTGGGGAGGAGCGGGCTGGACAGGACCCAAGCCTTGACACTTTTCTAGGTATAAGCTCATTTTTCTAGGCTTTGTCCTCTGTATTTTATAGTTCCTTGTTAAATGAGACCTCAAGCCTGATTAGGGCTGTTAGGCAGCAACAGAAAATTAATATTAATGATAAAAATAGTTAAATATTTTACCCAAGAAGTAAGGTGTTTAATGTTTTCAAATAAATCTATTCAGAGGAGATAAAAGGATGAAAATATTAAATACTTTAGATATATTTAAAAACTTGATTTTTAAACTCCCTTTTTTTCCTCAGCTGATGAGTTAGTACTATGGAGACAATTGTCAGTCTCTGAGCCAGCCTCAATGCTCTTACCGAGTAATTAAAGGCAGAATTACAGAATTAGTAGCTCTAAAGTTAAATATCTAGTCCTCAGCAAGGATGGTGGTTTTAAAGCAATTACACTTAGCAAAATGGGAAGAGATCAGGGATTATCTGAACTTTTGACGTGTCGTGATTACGTTTTTTATAAGATGCTAGCTTTATAAGATGCTAGTACGTTGCAGGCTATATAATTTGACTCGTTTTTTCATAAATGCTTTTGTTTTACTCTTCATTTTGTCTCTTCACAGCCTTTGTTGCTGGTTGTTGCTCACTAGCCCTTTGATATTAAGTACCATCACTGTGGAGGTACATTCTGGTGATGTCAACAGTGTCTGATGGAAACGGAGGAACTGAATTCTTTGGGGCAGTTGCTGTGTCCGAAAGATTTTTTGGTAGGTTAGGTTTCTGCATCATCTAATGTTTTAAGTATTCTTTTCAAAAAACAGGCACCAGGGTTGAATGCCATTTTCCAGTATCGCTGTTGTGCACGGGATTTTGCATCTGCAACATAAACAACACTTCTCTGTTATTTGTGTAACTAAAACTGTGTTCACTGTTTATGTCTTGACTGCTCCTTGAAAGCTCACGCTGGGTTGTCTTCCCACTAAGATTCCAGAGCTCTTTATGATCATATTTCTGTGATAAACCTCTCACTGGGAATATCACCTGCATTTCTTTTTCCTAGGCTTCTAGTTTTGACTCTGCAAAAAGTGATTTTGTTTGAACGGGCAAGCTTAATGCGCACTTCAGACTGTTGTGTCCAACTGCCATGTCTTCCATGTTACGTGATGTTGCACCATTCTCTGAATCATCCATAAATTATATACTATTTATAATTATAGTATTATATAACACTATCATTACATAATTATTACAGTCTCTATTACACATTAAATATTCCCTATTAAGTATTATATAGTATATTATATATTATGTGATATGTAATTAAATTATTAGATCTTATTATAATACATGCCATATATTATAAATTCTACTTAATTCCAAGTCAGTGATGAAAATATTTATGAATGTTGCTCCTACAAATGCTCAGTAAATAAATCCACCAGAAACACACACATTTCGTAGTGATTCCAAATGGCAGTTCTTTCTTGAGCTCTGCAAGGCATTTCTTAATTTAATTATAAAACCTGGAGATCCTTATAGGTTTCAGGAGATTTTTTCTACGGGGCAGAAGCTTAAGAACAAGAAAAAATAGTTAAAAAGACTGACATAAGCAAAGGTCATTTATATTCAGAGGGTAAATTATTTTTCCTAAGTGAAAGAGAGTGAGAAGACGTGAGAAGACAAGCTACAGCAGGCAGTTGCACACCAAAAAATTCAAGAAGACCTAGGAAACATACTCAGAAAAGTAGAGGCTCAGAGGTTCTTCTGTGGAGTTCTCCCAGTCAGCAGAAAAAGAAGGCAGAAGTGATTGAGAGAAGAGGGTCTGGGGTATTTGCTCACTGAGAAGCACTGAAGAGTTACTCTACCTAAGTATCACTACTAGCCCGATGGGATCAACCGTGGCGTGAATGATAAAGACTTCAGGAAGCAGAACTAGTTAAGCAAGAAGGGACAAAATTTGGCAGGACTAAGGTGTGCAAGACTATTTTAATTGTTCAGGGAGAAGAAAATCAGGGAAAGCGTACATCAATGGATAAGGAATATTGCAGGTAGAAAAGAAGAAAGTATGTTACAGTTATTGAGAGCAGTAGTCAGGCAGTGCACTCAGAAAAAAAGGACAGTATGTATCCCAGAGAAGAAGCAACTGAAGGTAGTATAGTGTTGGTGCAGTTAGTAATTAATTTGTTCTCTACTTTTAAAAATAATTTAAAAAAAATGAACAGCATTAAAGGTAAAGTGAAGTGCATTTCTACTTTATTAGTAATACAATTTTGTGACCATTTAAATGCTTCCTTAAGCTCTCCTAACTGAAACTTCTGACTGCTAGTATTCAATAGCATGTTCTGTTTCAAGAAGCAAAAAAAGAGGTATTTTCTTATTTTTCCTGTGTTTACTAAAGATCAAAATGGCTTTTCTCAACACTTAGGTTTTTAGGGAAGTGAAATTAATATACACATTAGTAACAAAACAGCTGTGGAACTCTGCAGGAATCCCATCAACAAGGAAGCAAGCAGGATGAGTAGAAAGAACCAGCTGGTTAATCAGAAGAGAAGGCAGCTTGTTGAAGAAGCTGTCATCCTTGAATCTTCAGTTGGTGGGTCATTTCGTACTCGGCAGGGACTGCTTGCATGAAGGGTGATTTTTACTCTCACTGCTCAATCAGTATGACAGCTTTTAAATGCAGTGAAATCTTGGCTCTGATTTAAATTACTCCCTGATGGTTTGTTTTAAAATATCAAATAAATGTAACAGCAATAAAATTTGGATGAAAATGATATAATAAATTTTAAACTCTGGATGTGAAAACTTTATTCTTATAACTGTTGACATTATATACATGTGATCTATTTCTGCAGTTTCTAGGAATTGTTTTCAGGTTATTTGGCGGTGGTAGTTTTTTTCAGAATAATTGTCAAGTAGTGAGTTTCTTACTCAGAGCAATTCAAACTGTGAAATACAAGATTTCAGCTGCTGTAGACCCACAGGTCTGTATGGTCGTTGTGTAGTTTAATGCATATTCAAGTGATATTTCTGCTTACTCTCTGAAATTGTATTGCAAACATACAGAATATTTTTATTAATCTGTTTGTCTCACAGGCTGGTTCTTTGGAAAGTCTAAGAAAATATTCTGTTCTTTTCATTGCTGTTTCCATAAACAGTTTGCGTAGGTGAAAAAAAAAAAAGAGTTTTTTCCAGTTAATGAGACTTATTTTTCTAGCTTATGATAGCTGCCTTGGACCTAATATTGATTTATAAAACTGTGACCAGTACTAGGAAAACATGTTTAACAGACCTGTACTTGTACATTGTCTTATTATTAGGGTTTTTTAATTATTATTTGTACTCTAATTCCCAAAGAAAGAAGTCAGAGTTGAAGTTCTCAGTCAGATAGTGAAGACATAAAATATGATTCTGAGTCCCTTGTTCTTAACATTTAATCTGAGGAAAAAGACCCTAAAGCAGTCATCTCCAACTCATGGCAGGCGGGTAACATGTTACCCTACAGATCTTTCGGCATTGTTCAAGTCACGAGTAATAAGTTAAAATGAAGGCCGACAGGATGAGAGCCAAGTGTCATTTACCCAGATTGCTTTGAAGCTCAGTGCATCAAGGAAGGTTGGAAGAACATTGTAATAAGTGGTTCTGTAGAGCAAATGAATGTGGAAGAAAAGAATGTCAATAATAGGATTAAACAGAATTTGCATACAATAGGCAAACATAATTTGGAAAAATTTATCACTGTGAAACATACAACGGATGATAAAGTTTTAACGGCAAAGACAGTTTCTTTGGAAATTGAATCCAGATTTTCTGACTAAGGCAGAGGAAGGATAGTGTCAGAAATAGTAGAGGAGCAGTAAAGGAAGATCCTTGAGTCTCAGTGTAAGTTGCGTTTCTTCAGTACTTCTGCTTCCTTGAAAACACAAGTTAAATCAAAATTTAACATCGTTTGCTATTAGTGAAAAAGGCAGTAGAGTTCTTAGATGCCTTCTCCTCACGAAATCACAATAGGTTTCCTGCGTAGGCTACCTCCCTATGACATTCATATTAGACTTCCATAAATAATACAACGAGAAAAGTTATTTTTATAGAAAATGGGCTTTGGAATGTCACAGCCAGGACAGAAGAGTAAAGGTAAGGCAGACATTATTTACCTGAATGGTACCAGGAGCTTAAGCATAAAAGAACTATGCCCAGAAATACTTGCAAAAAGGACTGCAGGCCTGAATATTTCATAGCCAGCAATCCTGCTGGCCTCTGGTGTCTAAGTAAGATACAGCACTTGAAATGAAGAAAATATTTAATGAGAAAATAAATGTATTGTGAGAGTTGCAAGGCAGTACTGCTGAAAGGCTCACAGTACTTAAAAGCAGTTCAGATACAATCTAGTTTGGTAATTCAGGAAACTGCACTTC
>VZSC01017948.1:0-16570 GCA_013398225.1 Steatornis caripensis | reverse complement strand
AAACTGCACTTCTTAGCGCTTCTCTGAAATAATTTAAAGAAGATGCACAACTTCTCTTTACTCACACTATACACCTAAATAATGAGATAGCAGAGAACTTGATATGTAGAGATTTTGGAGACTTACATTAGAAACGTTTATGAATGCTTAATCTCATTTGTATGGCTACAATAAATAGGGAAAAAAACACTGCTATTCTTGGAGAAATGCAAATTGCAGAGAAAACATGATTTGAAGACCCAGCCTTGTGTGCCTGCCATGCTTTTGTCTCTAATTCAGGAGGACTGNAATCTCATTTGTATGGCTACAATAAATAGGGAAAAAACCACTGCTATTCTTGGTATGTCCTAAACCCAGAGAAATGCAAATTGCAGAGAAAACATGATTTGAAGACCCAGCCGTGTGTGCCTGCCATGCTTTTGTCTCTAATTCAGGAAGACTAGTATATATATTACTAAGTCTTTCAGAGTGGAAGAAAAAATATGGACAATTAAGAAAAATCACTCTAGATCATTACAGAACCAAGTTACTTATACACATGGTGTATCTCATTATATCTTAATCTGCTCTGAGAAAATGGTAGTTGTATATCAATGCATAAAAGATCACGTATTATGCCTCCACATCTAGGCATTTGATAAATCCTAACTGTGTATGGAAAGTTGGAGCCTCTGTAACTTGTTTCTCATAATACCTCAGTTAACTGGAAACTGAAAGTGTTTGGAAACAAGTGTTTAAAATTCCTCAAATTTCTAACTGTATTTGTAAAGAGAAAATAGGGTTTTTATGTTTAGTTATGGTAACAATGCTGTTTTATCCACTTAAATGTATAATTAATGTTTTTAAGTCATACGTTAGACAATAAATTATTTGGAAAGTCAAGTAACCATTTGTAGCACTTTTAAAGAAATACTTTTTTTTTTTGAGCATAACAAAAGTGAACATCTACACATGTAGAATGCTGTGAGAAAGAACCTTGAAGATTTCTTTCTCAGTAGTATATCCCATATGTTGTATTTCTCTTCCTGTATTTCATTTATGTGATATATCTGGTGTTTTCTCCTCACTTCAGTTCTTTCAAAGTCAAAGTGAGGACCATCCATCTTTAGTAGTTTAATTAATGATCTCTAAGGATTTTTATGTAGGTGAGAAATTTAAGCTAGTTTTAAGCCACCTTCTTCACTTGCATATATCTGATGTATGGCCGTGGCATCAGAGATCTGAGTAGAGTTTAATTTATCCTGGCTCTTATTTGACTTTTGGGACTTGTCCTACTGAGCTGACCAGTTGAAAGCCAACTTAATAGGGGTCTCTGCTGGCCCTGCAGTGCATTCGCTACTATTTTTCAAGTAATAGAAATGATTGCCTAATTCTCTTATTTACCACTTAGGACAGATACTGAATTATCTAAAGGATATTAAAACCTTTGATCTATATTTTTGCATGTTTTGGGTAGATATAATGGATTAATGAAAAAAAATTATGTATAAATCAGATAGATAGATACAGTATATTATATGAGAGTCTTTCCATACAAAAAGAAGAAATATTATGGCCAAATTCTGTATTTGTGGTTTTATCTCAGGAACTACAAGGTCTGATCATATGTAAATTGTTGTGGGGTTAGTTGGGAAAAAGCTTAAGTGATTGATTAATATATACAGCTATTTATAAAATGAGAGGCTAGGTTGTATTTGCATGTGGATACTTTTCTGATAAGCACTCATTTCAGTGAATTAATAAACATGAAACTTCAAGAGGCAACTTATATTAAACATTAGTCTTTTAGGTTATTCATTTACTCAGATTTACGGTTAAAATATTCCTGTCAGAAGGAAAGTATCATTTATCTAAGCCAGTTTCCTATGAAAATACACATAGGTGATTTTGGGAGTCTTCAATTACCTAATTAAATAAGAGAATAATTTATATCTTACAGTCAGGAACTTGTGATGCTGATTATTACTCAATTTTCAGTGAAAGATCAGACAATCTACCTGAGGCACTACATACCTTGAAATATCTTTATGTATTTTACTAAGACTGTTAAACGAATAGTGACCTGTGATATAAAGATCAATACGCTGTAACATATTATTTTCATGATCACAAGGATGAACATATCATTGCTTCAGCGAGATAAAAATGAAAATTTAACACTCCAAGGCCATTCTCGCTTTCAGATTACTTTTGGCAAGGTTCCAAAAATCCATAACATTTAAATTAAGGTAGCGTTTCTTCAGATTACAACAGCTAACTACTTACTAGTTTATTTGTCATTTATTTATCACTAAATGTATTTTGCTAATCTCTGCTGAAAGGTTGTTCAGAAAGGGATTCTTAATTCAAAGAGTCATTTAGTGGCTTTCAGGGTGTTGAACAAACACCATGTAAAGTTAAGCGCCGTTTTTCAAAAGGATCTTCCAAACAGGCACACATAGTGAATATAAACATTAAAGATGTGATTTAAGCCCATAACTCAGGTATTCTGGGTAAAATCCTTGCCTCCTGAAAATTAATGGCAAAATTCCCGTGAACTTCAGTTTAGTCAGATTGTCAGCACTAACTTCTAAAACACTCATTAAGTGATCTTCCAGAACTAAATTCTGAGAATGCAACGTAATATTAAAAAATAGATTTTGCTATTTGATTGTTACGCGTTCTCCCAGGTATTTCAGTCTGCACATTTTCTTTGAATGGATAATTTACTTGCAAATAGCACAGGTTATAATAATAATTACTGTCATTAAAATCGGTTTGTTGTTTAAAAATGATTCTATGGTAGCTCTTTGAAAACAGATCCCTTTTATGCACCCTTTGATACATGCAGTCACTGAGAAGGGTACTTCAGTTATGAGGGGTATCAAATGGCTTACAGATTTAAAACAAATAAGAGGAAGAACTTAATCATAGAGCAGGTGTTCATAGGCTTCACATGGGTTCAAAAAGCTGTTAGACAAATCCATGCAATAAATATACATCACAAACAATTACATGGAGATATGCATGTGTGGTTTAGGAAACTCCTGAATGCACAGTGAATACACGGCGAGAAAGTAAACCAAGGTGGTATCACTACCCTTACCCTTCTCTTCCCTACACGTCCAGCTGATGACTTCTGCCAGAGGCAAGATGTTTGTTTAAATGAACCAATCCTCTGGGGTGGTAAAACTACTCTTTTTTCTTATGTGGTTCCTGTTTATCTGAAAAGCATCTGTATAATTTTAGGGATGTGTAGGATACAGTGCATTTCAATGGGTAATGATTACTACCACAGCATGAGTCAGTAAGAAAATAATCAAACTTAATATTCTTCTTTTTGGCTAGAACATGTGTTACAGAAAGTCATGTAGTCTTGATTTTCAAGTGGTAGAAAATACCCCATATCCCTGGGTAAGATACCTCAATAGCTCATCAACTTCATTTAAAAAAATAAACCTTATTTAAATTACAAATTTTTCTAGCTTTGGCTTCCAACTTGTGCCTATCATCATGTCTTTCCTCGTAAGCTTAAAAAGATAGTTACTATCCAAAATATTTTCCCTAGAGAGATACTTATGGTCTTGATTTGATTGGCTCAGTTCTCCAATCTTATTTTGAACAGAGTATTTTCATGTCTAATCATTATAAGGCATGTTTTCCAGAATACGTGTAATTACTGTAGTTATTTTCTCAATTCTTTTAAGTACCTCAGTATCCTTCTTGAAGTGCAGGCACCAGAAAGTAGACACAGTATTTCCTTCATAATTTTCCTAACACTATATTCTGAATTAAAATCAGTCTTGTATTTGTTTTAGATATTATCCTGCTTATACATTCAAGGATCATATTCACTCTCTTATGTAAAGCATCGCAGTAGGAGATAATCTTCATTTGATTACTTTCTATGACTCCTCAGTCCTTTTCAGTCACTGCTTTCCAGGACAGCATCTCATTTTGTAATTATGACCTGCAAGCATCCTTCACTGTGAATAAGTTTGCATTTCTTTGTATGATAACATGGTATTTGAAAGGATTCCTTTCACCAAGAGACTGAGTGACAGGTCCATCTCCAGCTATCATGTGGTCCCTATAGACTTGATTAAGAGTGATCATCCTCTCAAACTTCTCCTTACTTGAAAAGCAATAGAATATCATCATGTTTTAATCTTAATCTAGAGCAAACAATGAGTTGAAGGAATTAATTCATTTAAATATTTCTGTAATGACAGGGTGTCATTTCATATGGTTATGAACATGTAAGGTTCATCATTGCACCATGATGCTTGAACTTTGTGTGACCAAGTCTGCTTCACAAGAGGTTAATAGTTTATTTATAGCATAGTTCAGCACTAGTACAGATTGTTTATTGCCAAGAGATGAGAGGAATCTTCCCAAGTGATGTTAGAAGTTCAAAAGAGGTGGGAAGCTGGTACTTTGAGGGATTCTTCAAAAAGATGAAGATTACTAATTTTTATTCAAGGGAAGAATAATAACATTTTAATCTAAATAGTACTTCTTCAGTGAAAGGGGAAACACATAGTCCAAATCAAGACCCTCTTCTGTGACAACAAACTTGAAAATGTAGTATTTTTTTCTGAAGAAATCTTTCTTTAGTCCCATGATTTGATTGTCATTGATGTCTTGACAACTGGATAATCTAGAGAAGCTGTTTGCAACCGAGCTAAGGATAGGCAGATGTAAGCAGCATTCTGTTTTCTTTTATCAGTCTTTATAACCTTTGTAACTGTGTTTCTGTATTTGAAGCTGTTGTAAATAAATTATTTTCTTTTACCTTTACTAGGCTTTTCTCAAGAGTGCATTTAGAATAAGTGTCAAACAGGACATCCTACCCCTTTGTGTAAGGCTTTCTTTAAAACTGTATTTCTGTACTACTTCTTCAGGCTATAGAATATCTTTGAAACTTCCAGGGCATTCAAAGGGTAATAAAATGTGTCTCTGCTAAACAGCATGGATTAGTTTGAAATTTTCAATTTCATTTATGTAGAAGATGCATCCCATTTTGCATGCTGCAAGATGTAGGAATACTACCGTTGAACGCTAATGGTGATGGCAAAGTTTGCAGCACTATAATTCTACCAATCTTTGTGTCATCTGTAAATTTTATCAGTAATGATAATAAATTTTATTCCAAATTATTAACAAAATTATGGACTGCACATTGGTGTAAACCAATCAAATGTTTTCCTAAGTGATGAGCAAATATTGAGAACGAACAATTAATCAAAACACAAATTTTAAATGTAAGTTTGTGGTATCTTAAGACCTAGAGGTCTTACATTACATGTTGTGTTATGGACCTTTGAGGAGCTCTGCCACAGGTGATTGAATTTTGGGAATTAGGGAGGAGATGTAAGAACTAAATTTGTCCTAAAAGTGCTAAATTTGCACAAGTCATATTGTAATTAACTTTACCTTCCATTGAATACACTTAATGATGCTTGTTCTTTTTTAAAAAGCTTTGAGATCCTCATATGAGATGTACTACACAAAAAGCATTTTTTAGTTCATTAATTCTCTATATGGAATTCAAATGGTAGGACTCTTGAGCTCTTCAAAAACAATATTGGTGTTGAATATCTACAACTAAGTATAATGTCTGCTTTACATAAAGCCTTTTGGGTTTTAAATACCAAATCTCTTTTATCTTACAGAGAAGTTGATGAGGATTCTGATGGCTGCATCAACTTCAAAGAGCTTGAATCTGAGAAGAAGTACGGACAAGATGAAGTATCACCAGAGTGCTTTGCCTAAAGAATATTCTCTGGTGAAAAGACAAAGTGAGAACTTCAGATCTCAAGATATTTAAAAATCAATGAAACTTCATTTGTTTCAGCCAGCATTTTAAGAACTTGACTGTAAGTGTAGCTCTGAAGAACAGACTTTGAAGCTTTACTGTTGACAAGTTGAGTGTATTAATTTAAATGTGTATGTGTGTGTAGAATACTTAAAATATTTGAAATCTCAATTGATTCCAAATCACCCTAGTTAGCAACTGCAACTCTGTACTTTTCTTTTTTGCTTAAGAGATGAAAAAGGAGCAACTCTGATTTCCAGTTACTGCAAAATTTATTTGTTCACTTTTCCAACAGCCTTTGTTGACAGACCAAAATATCTCTCACATACAGAAACTTGCTAAATTTATGGCAGATAATGCCTATCTTTTAAAAATCAGTAGTATATTTTTCTTTCGTTTACTGCTTCAATTTCATATTTTTTTTATTTATTACATACTAATTTAAATTTGACATTTATTGGTTAATTAGCTACATGATTTAATTCTGAACAATTATTGACAACTGTATATGTAAGGAAGTAAAGTAAGCATAAATACTCAGCTTTTTTTTTTTTAAAAAAAAGCAAGTTTTTAAATGGTGATACGAATAAATCTTTAAAGTGTACATCATGGACCTCAGTCTGGCAGCTGAAAATACTGTGTATTCAAACCTTCAGCTGACTTTTAGGGAGGAATTTGGATATATGTACTTTAGCAAGACCAGAGAATCTTCCAAGAGTTGAGGAGAAGTATAAGGTAGAATCTGTCATTGTCTACAAAGCTATCTTCCCTTCTCTCTTTCTCTCATCCAGTAACTGGGAGATGTTCTTGCCTGCTGTAAATTTATATACATCCATCCAAGTTGTGCTATAGTGAGATAAGCCTTTCTTATTCAATTTATCTCTGATCACTTACTTCTTACTGCCTTTGTGCGTTCGTATTAATAGTAATAGATAATAGAGATTTCATTATGGGAACTGTCTCTGATCACGTGGTTCACTCTGTTGCTTCATTTCTGTGTACCCGCCAGTTCTTAAATTGCTTGGATTAGAGACTTCTTTTGAAATTGCGCAGAAGAAATCCCCTCCTTGACTGAGCTTACAGACTGTAGCACATACTTAAAATGACTGTAAATAAATATCAAATAATTATTAGTAGTAAGAGGAAGAGAGGATCAATTCTACGGTCAAGTCAAGAGAGCCTCCAATTTCTTCCATATTTTAGAGAGACATTCCAAAGTACAATTTACAGGTGAAGCATTTATAAAAGTATGTCTGTGTTTTCTGTTACATCTATTACATGTATGTATCTCACTAGGCACAGGCAAAATGAAATCTTTCTCTTCTTTAGTTCCAAGGCAGATAGTATATAAATAATAGGAGGAAGTTGGAGACACTGAATATCTCAGCAGATATTTCTGATTCTGTATATAAGAACCAGATATCCATTAGATGAAATAAGCTGTAACTCAAATGGCATGCTTTATGTGCTAATCAGTGGGAGAGAACTGGTGTTACCTTTGAAAGGTGATGGCAAGACATGCTAATAGATTGAGGGTTTTTTCTTAGAAATGCTATTTCCCTATAGATGAATGTTTTTGTAAGAGTATCATCACCATGGATGATAATTAGGAATATCATCACAGCCTCTTCTGAGATGCAGGAGATAGATTGAATTGTTATCCCACAGGGTTAGTTGCTACAGGTCTAGCACATTCATGAAAAAATGTGTGACGGTTTCCTGTGATGCTACTTACATCACACTTTTTTGGTCAGTAGACTTCATTTTTTATAGTGCCCAGACCCTGTATCCTTCCTAAACATCCACTCCATGCAGTATTATTTTATTATGATGTATTATTTTATTATTTATTATTTTACTCACTTAAATAATACTTATTTAGCTCATAAGGTGCAGCTGATCTTAGAAGTTTCCAACTGCTGGAATTCTTTCTAGTACTAGCTTTTATTTAGCAGTTAAGAAGTCTGTAGCCTCTTGTTTATATTTCTAACACAGCTGTGGTATGTTGTCTAAATATCTGACAATATCTGTAGTTCACAGATGCTACATTGTAAAAGTATAATCTTCTGTTAAATATTATAACAGACAGAAAGATCTTCATATGCTTTTCATTTTGAGAAATATGTATGTCTTGTATCTGTGGCAAGGAACTCTAGAGAGGAAAGTTCTCTCTATCTTTCTCCTTTATTTCCGTATGCTCACAGTCCTCATTTTCTCAAGGACTTGAAATATTGCTATGAACTTGAATTACTGAGAACAAACTCCAGGAAAGGTCAATTAAATTATTTTACCATGTTGGACATTTTTTTTAGAATAGAACAGGACTGTATTGAAGGATCATAAGCATCCTTGTTTCTCCTCCCATGAGTACTCACAGAAAGAAACTGCAGATGACCACAGCTGAGTGGAATTGAGTAGGCCCTGGTGACACTCTTCCTAATGAACAGTCGAATAAAAATTAATTTCTAGCTACTGCTTATCTGGGGTTTGGCTAGCAAACTGCAGAAACACTTCAGCTATCACTACAAATGATAAAATTAGAAATCACATTTATTAGGTGGGTTAGGTGGTGGCCTGGTCTCAGTAATGGTTTGGGAAACAATACAAGCAATAGCTACCCAGCTATCGGATGAAAGAGGCTGCATGCTCTTCATTTTTGTATGTTTTCTATTATGGATGTAACAGCCCAACATGAAAGGTCAACATGAAAGGATCAACAGAGCTAACAGCTATGATCAGCCTTAGCTTACAAGCTGCAACTCTGACAGCTCACGTCAACTCTAGAGTGGCACAAAATGTGACTATACACTCATTAGCAGGTTACATTCTTATCTGCAACATTTCCAAGCGTGTAAGGATAGGAAGTTTTCTTTTGTTTCATGGCTACCATCTTTGACAGAACCCTGGGAACTAAATTGCGGTTGAACCTCCAGCACTGAAAAAATGAGTTGTGGTAGCTAAAGAGCCGTAGCTCTTTAGCAAATAGTTATTCAAGTACTCTGTGGAACAGCACAGAGATGGATCTTCAGGATTTACTGACCAGAATGTTATACTATCTTTTTCAAGTTTATAAGCACATTTGCCTTCCTATTACACAGACTTTTTGTTGTTTTCTGACACCTCAGTTACTTAACAAGAAGGCTTTCCTTGTTAAAAATATCCATTAAAAGAATATTTACTTCTTTCATGTTTTCAAGTGAGAAATCATCTGTTTAAATTATTTGCAAATGTATCCCTTATACACTTAGCTTATTGCTGCCATTTTATAGCAAATAGATTATAAAACCATAAATACTTTCAAAGTATGTGTGCTTTGTTCCCTAGGGCTTCTGTAATTCCAATATAGCTGATGAAAACTAGTAATCTGTAATTTCCTTCTATAGGATTTGGATGGTTTGGACTTTTCACCAAGGCCTGTAGTGACAGGACAAGGGGCAATGGTTTTAAACTGCAAGAGGGTAGATTTAGATTAGATTTTCCTCACTGAAATATTTTGTTTACTTTTTTTTCCTGGTGTATCAGATAATGAGTATTTCATCCATTTATTCAGTAATCAGAAGTATAAAAAAATAAATATGTGCAGTACATCATAGAATATGCAGTATGTCCCTATAAGGTTCCTAAAATAAAACTTAGTGTAAAGATAGTACATTAAGTTTGTGGCAGTGTTACTGTGTCTCCTATCTTTAATCAGCTGGGTGGGTGGTGGCTGACAAGTCAAACCCAGTAACTAGCTGACACACAAAATGTCACAGTTCAAAGAAAAGCTTTGGCATGACTCTCATTTACTATAACATACCAGCTTCACACTTCTCTGGCAATGAAATGCAGTCTTAAAATTAGTATGAATTACAGCTGGATCCCTTCTTTGATTCCTTAACGCTGTTCTTTGGGAAGGCTGCCCAAATGTAAATAAAGAGTCAGACCTGTTTGTGTAACTTTTTGTGTACAGATTGCCAATAACAATTTGAGAAAATACCATTGTCCATAAGAAACAGGAATAACAAGCGGGGTTTTCAATCATGTCACAGTTTAAGGCTGCGCTGGCCATTAAAGGGAGAACAGATGCTCTCTGTTAACCCTCTCCCTGCCCAGAAGGGGAAGGCAACGAGAAAAGGGAGAGGGGCTCATGGGTTGGAAAAATAAAACAGCTTTAATGAAACAACAAAGAAGTATAATAATAATAGAAAAATAATGATATATATATATAAATATGTACAAAACCAGCATCCAGCTTCCCCGATGACGATCACACCACCAGGACGCTGCAGGGCAGGCCCTGGAAAAGTCCCAGACTGGACTCAGCAGCAGGCAGGAACTGGATTCAGGAACGCACGGATCGGGATCGAAGGCAGAAGAATCAGACAGAGTCCCCCTCGCACACCGGCCACAGGAGAAGAGAGCTTGACCCTCGCGATCCCTCAGCTTTACACTGAGTGTGACGCCTATGGGCTGGAATACTGCATCGGTCAGGGCTGGGTCACCTGTCCGGCCCCCTCCTCCCCGCAGCAGGGTCGCAGGGGTGACCCCTTTCCCCCCTTTCATTTCTGGTGCATAAGAAGTTTAGCAGAACCCAGCAGTGACCTTGGTTTCCATAGGAATAAGTATAAGCAAGAGCCTTTCTGCATACCATCCCTACTATCACTCCAGCACTAACTATAAACATGGAGCCTTGTCACGCCTAGAAGCAAACACTGTCTGGAAAACATGCTGTTCGTTTCATAGAGTGCAGTCTCTTAGAAGACATGTAACTGAAAAGTAAAGTTGCTAAAAAGGAAATTGGTTCTGTCCTAGCTCAAAACAGAATAAATCAGTTTTTTAAGGATCCATATCTGAACCTTATTTGCAAGAAATAAAAAAATTAGTGATTAATTTTAGAAGAGCCCAGAGGCTGCACATCCAGTAACATTTTGGCTTAAAGCATAGTGTGATTCTGAAGCGAATCCCCTCATCTTCCCCACTTGCTGTGTACTGGTTTAGTTTGCAGAGTCATTATGGAGGGTGAAAATAAAGATTAATTTTGAAGGAAACAAAATGTGAAGTCTGCTCTGGACACACATGAAACATGCTTCAATATCTAATGTAGACATACGAGTGTGACTGATGACTGGCTTGCACCACCATGAAGTTCTCCTAGTCCTCCAGCATATGTCAAGCAGTCCAGCTGACCATCAGCAGTTACAGCAGCAAGGCACCCATTCTCCACATCTGGTTTTTCACTTGAAAGAAAAGCCAGTGTCTCTGCCATTGCAGTGTCCTCTAGGATTTGTTTCCATGGCTCCAGTTCTTCATAAGTCCCTTCAGCAGGACCTTTGGATGTGGATCAAACTTAGAATGATGGCAGAGTTTGGCAACCAGCATCATGGTGTCAGCCAGAAATGAGCAGGAACAGAAATAAAGCTGCTTTTCATTTTGAGACCGTAAGGAGACAGGGCAGTGACATGCTGCTGTCTTCTCCGTGAGACAGACAAAAGGACGGCACAGAGTTTCCTAGGGTGGAGAATCCCATGGACTAGTAAGCAACAGTTCTGTGGCACAGCTTCTGTTCAGACAACTTTGAACAAAATCTGTGGTGCGAACATTTCATCTAGTGAATCAGCACCAACGGCAGCATAATACTAAACTACTGCTTTTGCACTGAAGTATTTGCTAATGTGGAGTTAGCCAGGGAGTCTGGTGTTTAAAATTGCATTGATACCTATGCCGTGGTGAAAATCTCAGCCTTCTTCGGATGACACCAGGGAGGATTACTTCTATGTGCACTCCAGTTAAGCTTGCGTTTAGATATATAATTCGGTTAGAGTCGTTCTAGTTTAAAATAATCTAACATGTAAGGTGAAAATTTTATTTCTTTTACCATTGACTTTACTAAATACAAGAAAATGTTGAAGAATGTAGATAAAGATAGCTTACAAACTAGCTATGAAAAATAAGACACCTACAATAGTATGTCTTAGGATGAGTTGCTGCGTTAAAAGACCTGAGATAGGTGTCCTGAGAAAAACCTAGTAGCTGCAGAACATTTATGCTAGAAAGGAAAGAACTTTGAAATATTTAATCTTTCTTGGAGAAGAAAGCTGTGATAGATGTTAAATAATTGTGAAATATTCAGTGACATATTGAGATGTAACAGATGCTATGGAATCATGTCATAGTTAAACATTGTACTAATTTTGTAAGTGTCACATGTTTGTTAGCGTTCCTGTTCCTGGCTAAGGGCAATCTTGAGAGTTAGTAATATGAAATTCTAGTGACAAAAGAATACAAATAACAACACATTTGAATTTCTACTTACCCACTCTGCTGGGGAAGTAGCACACAGACACATTTAACTGTCTCTAAAGGCCTCAGAAGGCGAGCATGAAATTCTGACTTTTGACGGCATTGTTTTGGAAGAGGGAATTCCTATTCCAGAACTGATGTGCTGTGCTCGAAGAGACCAGCCCTGAAGAAGGACCCCAAGTATCCCAGGTTTTCCAAGTCCCCATTTGGAAGATAGGTCACCACCAGATAAGCTAGCAAATATATTAGCAACATGTTTTAAGCTTTCTTTTTCCTGAGAGGGTCTTGATCTGGATTGATACATTTAATTAAATGTTGGGGGATGGTGGTGGTGTTTTTTTCATAGTTAGCTTTGTGAAATGAACAGATCTTACTGGAAATGTTAATGCTGCCCTGAAGTCAGGCCTACAGGGACAATTGCAGAACAGTGCAGATGATGGAGCCCAAAAGGCCTGCCTAGACAGGGACATCATTTCACCACGTAAAAGATGAAAAGCAGGGTTCTGAAACTTAAGCTAAATGCCAGAAAATTGTAACCGTTGTACAGGACAGACCTAAGATTCACCTCTTCCAGTGTCCAGGCTCTGACAGTTGGCAGTAGCAATGATTAACCATATAGCAGTAGGGATGCAGAAGAGTGATGCTTCCCTAGCACGCTCTCCATGTCCAGCAGCTGGAAGTTTATAACTCCCTTCTATTATGTTCCGTACTATAGAAGTGATTCTGTCTTGAACCACATTTGCTCCTTTCTGTGTTCAGTCCTACTGCAGTTTTTTGAGATGATCAGAACTGTACTCACTACTGAAGTTGTGGAAATAACCGTGGCTTTATATAGCAGCATAATAATTTTTCCCGTTTTGTGTTCTGTAGCTTTCATAATAATTATTTGAAGATTCAGTAATGAAATGGAAGTACAGTTAATTCAGAAATGATGTTACGAATCAGTTAGGTTTCTCTTTATTTTCATTCATACATTATATAACTTTACTATCATAAATAAAGATACACATATATATAATAAATAAGAAATAAAAATTAGAATTCAGATTATTTGCAATATTTAAGCACTGAAATGAAGAGGAAAGTGGGTCTTGTAAACTGCAAAATCATTGAGGCAGCTAAGTGGTAGCTTCTACTGGAAACTAACAGTTCATACACTAGCTACGTACCTAGCTTTGAAAATCCTGTAGGAATCAGCCTGCGTTTTTAGGTTTTTAAAATTAGACACTTCATATAAATAAATAGGAAAAAGAAGAATTTTAAAAATCAGACACATATAATAGGCAGCCTCACTTCCACAGTTCACTGAGAACACGAGGTAGATCCTTAGACTGATACTTGACCACTGATGTATTTATAAATACTATGTATTTATATATTTGTAATGTATATCTTTATATGTATTTATATATTTATAAATATTATGTATTTAATATTTACATATTGCAGGGCAGTATCGTGCANAGACTGATACTTGACCACTGATGTATTTATAAATACTATGTATTTATATATTTGTAATGTATATCTTTATATGTATTTATATATTTATAAATATTATGTATTTAATATTTACATATTGCAGGGCAGTATCATGCAAAATGCTGCCTAGAAACAAGGTTTGCGTCCTGTCCTCTGCTGTGGTGGCACAGCTGTTCTGCTCCGAATGGTGGAACAGTCCTCCTTGGCATCTGCTGAGAACCTTCTGCAATGCTCTCCCATGCTTGATCTGCCTTATTAGTCAAGTAGCATTCAAGTCTTTATGCGGTGCCACAGCCTGGGTTTATTATGATCAGACAAAAAGTACTTCATAGAGAGATTGTCTCTGTTCCAAGCGATCCAGGAGAACAGCTGTGGGTTCTAAACTTAGCAAATCACCTAAATTTACTAGAGCCTAAGAAAAGTGAGTCATTCAGATTTATTAAAAAATCATTTAATACTGAAACTTATCATGTGCCTTTAACAAAGACTGGTCAGAAACTGTGCATACATGGTTGCCGTGTTTACAATATTTTGCTTCTAATTGTGAAAACGGTCACAACCTACAAGTTGGTATGATGTATTAAAATTTAGATTGAGAAAAGACCAATTCTTAGACATATAGAACTGAGGACTGTAAAAGTGAAGGGTGAGAAATCGTGTTGGATCTCTAGTTGAGAGCTGGTCATGGCAAAAAAACCCAGTAGGATTATAAAGGAAATATTTGTAGCTCTCTGATTTGTAGCAGTTCTCTACATTGTTCACCATTGCAGTTCCCTGTTCTCTATGGCAGTCCTCTAACTATAATATGGAACAGAAAAATTTAGAAATGGTGTACATAGGCCAAGGGACATAAAGAAGTTCAGGCACCTTTGTTCTACTGAAATTGTAAGAACTTTAGAAATGCCCTATGGGGTCAGGTCCATGGTCCATCTAGTTCAATAGCCTGTCTCCAACAGTGCCCATGGAAAATGCTGTTTAGAAAGAGCACACAAGCCTGGATGCTACCCGCGGTTCGGTCCCCTCATACTGCCCCTGCATCCACTGTCACCGGACTAAGAAAGTTGGAGGGCACACTGCTAGTCTTAGGACTGCTAGAGACTTAGGAGGGGAAAAAAACCACTTTTACATGAACTGCTAAACACAGGCTAAGCTAAACTTGAAATGGCCTTGACCCTTCCAATCATCGTTGAAAAAACAAAACCTAGTCTCTGTCATAAGAAAATGTAAACAGTCAAAGGCTTTCAAAGTATATTTATAATCTTTTATATGGATATGTCAATCACTGTTCTTTTACAGCATGCTCCTTTTTTCTGGGAAGCATACCAGTGAGATTAGATTTTAACTGCTAATTAATAGTGTTCCACAGCCTTCTGACAACAGAGGAATTTCTTCAATGACAGCTTCGCTCTCCCTTACACCTACTTTCTTTTAAATGACTTTTATCGTGCTTTCAGCAAAGCTATAGCTCTTAACAGGGACCTTGGTATCAAAGAAGGAAAGATTCAAAGATGGACTTGCATGCAGAAGAAGAGGTGGAAAATCCTTCAGTTATATTTTACTTCAAAACCTCCATCTATTTGGGCTGAAAATAAGAAAATTATGTTTTCTCATTGACATATCCCTGTATTTCACAAAGACGTGCCCAATGTGGTTTGTAAATTGCATCAGGTGTTCAAATGTGGTAAAATATGAGCTGTCCACTTACTTATTTGCAAGTCTTCATTAATCTACAGACTAACACAATCATTGAAGAGTAACACTTTGATAAAGAAAGATCACAAAATTAGTGTTCTAGAATATTTCAGAGAAGATTCCTCATAAACTCATTAACGAGATTATTTTTGGACACGAATCCCTTTAGCATATACTGTGTTGCTTTTACACAGGAATTTCAAAATCCAAATGTTGTTTACTACTGAGTCAAATGCCTCACAGAGGCCGTCATGTGAGAACAACATTAATACACCAGACTTTCATAGGAAAATCATATCAAGTTTATTTAACAAGATCTTATTTTTAAAGTGTGTTGATTGACGTAAGTGTAGTAGCACGCTGTCATTTCTTATTGACAAGTTCTTGTATGAGCTCATGCATTATCTGCAATTCTTATTTCTGTTCAGGCCTTTTTATGTCATTCTCACACTGTGAAGGGATGTTAGAATGAGTGTGAATGTAGTTTATACTCTTTTGAACATTCATTTATATTCCTAAAATGGTGTAAAATGAACAAACGAAGATCATAGGCATGGTTATTTTTATGTAACTTTTTGTGTTTTTAAAGCTGTGGGCTTCTATGAGAGCTTGTACAGAGTATCTCAGATTCCAAGAAATACTGCATCTTCCCAAGCGAACAGCAGTAATTGAAGTACCTATCTTCCATCTCTCACTTTAGAGATTTTCTTCACTCTTTCTGTTACACAATGGTTATGGATGTGACATCCTGTTATTACACGAAAAAGTGGAGATTTCCAGGAGATAAAATCTCAATTAATGCAAGGACCCTTTGAGCATATATCCCAGGGAATTTTACCTAAAAATTCTTCTGAAAGAGAATCTAAAGCCAAGACAAATGTTAAACAGATTACATTTCAGTGTTTTCCAGAGGTAGCCTGAATCTTCGTACTCTAACAGCAATGACTTCAAATTCCTTTCTACTTTCTTTTCTATTTACTTTTCAACAGCATGAATTTAGTTTACGCTAGTTTAAACAAAATATAGACTTCTGTTGATAAAGTTGTCATACACTAAGACAAGGCTTAAATATGTTACCATCTTTAAACAGTCCTGCTGATTGTATAGCAGAAATGCTGATCGACACTAAGGACACTGTTTTGAAGAACAGAACTGAAAAGGGTCCAGAAACGAACTCGACCAAGCCTGTCAGTGTCATGTCAGGCTGACTGGAACATCTCAGGAGAATTGAGAGAATCTTGGAAAATGACGCTAGAAATGCGCTTGAAGTACTGAGGGAGATACACAAACAAATGAAATTGTGATTTTCAAACAAAA
>VZSC01017947.1:47450-69139 GCA_013398225.1 Steatornis caripensis | reverse complement strand
GGGTCTAGCCTGTAGTTTTAATACAGAATACAATTTTCTGTGAATACTATTTTGCATAATTAAAGTAAAGATTTCTAAATAATCTTTGTGTGTAGAAACTTGACTGCCCGCAAAAACATCAGCTTTACCTGTGTAAACAGCAGCACATATGTTTACACTGCACTTTGAAGATCCTCATTATACCTGGAAATGATGTTCATCGTTTCTTCTTCCTGTTATCTTTCCCTTCCTACTGCATGGATATCCATAGTCCAAATTGAAAACTTACCTTGTAGTCTACACTGCTGTTGCATACAATAAACACTTATCTATTATATGAGTTAATATGTTAGGATTATCTACTAATATTTGATTTTGGTGGACCAACACATGTACAGGAAACATGTTGTTTGAAGAGCATGGATGCAGCTTACCTGTACAATCAAGTGCCTCTCAACTGTAAAGCTTTACATAAACCACAGCCTCTACAATTAATAGAGAAAATATACATACTATTTCTGCTGGTTTCTGTGTCTTTATATGAGGAAAATTCTGGATACAAATGCACTTCAGAGGAACATTTCGGAAGAGCAAGGATTCCCAGTCTGTGAGTGTGCATCTTTGTTATTGACTTTATAATGACAAAATATTAGAAAAGTAAAAAGTCTTCTTTTTGTCTTTCCACTATTGCTGTGAGGCAATTAATAGAAGAACACCACAAATGTATAATAACTCCCTTGGAATTAAACCAGATGCATAAGAACTTTTGCTTTTTTATGTTCCTTTTATAATGTTGGTTAGTTTCTTCTTTTTCAAAGCAGAAATTTATGGGTTATATTCAAGCCCAGTCACTAGAAGTTTGAACACCAATTTTTCAAGGGTAGACATAAAACAACACTAAGAATGGCTGAAATCAAATGTTATTAGAATAAGTAAAGTCAATGTGATACTATAAAAAAAAGGTTAATGAATCTATTCAAGAAGACATATAATAATTTAGTTTGCAGTCAGAAGCAATTTGCACTGGCTTCTGAGGCTTTTAATACAATAGAATTTTAAATGAGCTGTCCAAGTTCTTGTGAATCCTACAAGCTATTATCTGCCATCTGTGGTCATTCTGCTTAAAAAGATGGTATTTATCTGTACAGCAGAAATAATTCAGTTTTAACCATCAAAGTAGTTACAGATAAAACCAGTTCAAAGGTTTTCACTGCCATGAATGGCTAGAAAAAACAGCTATATTCATCGTTAAAGCATGGGCAATTATTTTAACGCTGTAAAAAAACATAGGTTCCTGGCTCTGAGCACCCACTGATGAGACACTGCAGCACAGGACTGACACAGCAGCAAGCTGACACTAGCTAGTGCTCAGCAGAGTGCCAGGAATTGCTCGGCACAGGGACAAGATACCAATTTGGTCCTGTGCAAAGCGGCCTGATTCACTGTACTTCGGGAACATATCAGTGCCTACTGCCTACCGTCTCATAGGCACAAGGCACTATGGATCATCTGTTCCTACCTAAAGTTGATAAACAGCCAGTACCGCAAAGCAGGATTAGTTGTATTTTGCCTGTGTGCTAGACAGGATCTGTTACAGGGATGAGTAATCAATAATCAAGGTGCATGAGAAAATTACTTCCTGCCTCTGCTGGGCATGAATATTCAGGATGGTGAGGTACCAAACATCAGCTCCTCGTGATAAGCAAAGTTTACCCATCCACACCAAGTTCACCGTCATTGTTGTTCTGATGGAATCAAAAAGAAGGCTTGATCACAGTGGAGGTGCATCTTTGGAGTGTTACTGTAACGTGATTACAGAGGACCTTCAGCTATCTCCACTGGCTATAGTGAGACATGTCCACTCAAATCGAGAGGGCTACAGAAGAATGACAGATTTGAGGCCTCCAGAGGAACACCACTGGGGTAATGCTTCACAACATGCATGGAGCTGGCATTAGGAAACTGCCAGTAGGCTGGAAAAAATACAGAAAGATGCTGACAGATGAAAAAGGACAATGAGAATGGTGTCTTCACCTGAGAGTCAGATGGGAAGCAGAGACTATATGGGCTTAGGTGGAGCCACTCACAAATTTTTTCACAGTGATCTGACTTACAGAGTTATATTTGTAAAGTGGTACTTAATTGGCTGTTTGCCTGAACAGCTTTAAGTGCAGTTGGTGGTTTCCATCAGTTTGTTGAGATCCAGGAAGGATAAAGCTATAATCCAAGCTGCCATGTGCTCAGCCCAGTTTGGGGAGCAGACATGTGACCCAGTATATTCTGTGAGATATCTGAGCATTAAAGCTGCCAAGAAGTAGTTTTTATTAGGTTATGCCAGAAAATATTTTTTATTTTATACTCACAGTATCACAAAAAATTGGCTTATTATGACACAGGAGTACTATTTTAAAATCTCTGCCAATTTAGAAGTTTATTTTTAGACTCAAATCTGTTGTGTTTGAACACTGAATCTGTAGGGTTAAGAGCCACAGGAAAAGGAAGTAGGTCTGAATGAGTAAGAGCTCTTCATTCTTCAATGGAGATTGCAGTGTCTCCCACCAAAGATAAAGGTTAGAACTGGTGCTGAACATCAGACATGTGAATATATGCATATTCCATAAAAAATACATTTGCATCCTACCAATTAATTCATCCTGTGTTTTCACCAGTGTCTGGGTAAAACAGAATTATTCCACGCAACATTATTTAAAAATAAAGACTTCTTGGCAGTTTTAAACTAAAGGATTTGCATTCTCTGCTGGGAGGAATAATTCAGCAACTGTAAAGTAATTCTTCATCATACATGTTATTAAGAAAGTTTAATTCCTTGGAGATTATAATAATGCAAATGTTAAGTTCAGTGACATCTCCAAAGGAGAAGCATGATGGACACAAGAAAAAAAATAGTAAAAAAAAGCACAAATCTCAATTTATAGAAAATACACATGCTTATATCAAATGTGGCAAAATATATCTAAAAAAGATGAAGATTGCCTCTGCAAAGTGACAGTATTACATATATAAAAGACTGAGTTACATGGTATGTGTTTTTAACAATATGTTTAAAAGCACATTTAATGAGTATTATTTCTCTAACACTCAGGATTTTTAATTGTTTCCTTTTACGGTTAGTTAATGAAATGGAAAAGGTTCAGACTACTCAGAACGCGCTTTTTTTTAACAGTTAAAAGAGTTTAAAAGACACCAGCTGTGGGGCATAAGCACAATATGATTTCCCAGAAGAATCTTTTACGCACCTTTTGCATGGTAAGGCTCTATTACTCAAAAATTAAACATAATTAATAAAGCGATTTTACGCTCTCCCTAGTGGAGAAAAGTGCCGATAAACTTTCTGATAAGATCTTTTTATCAGTGTTAGAAAACCCGAGTACCTTATGGGTCAGGTTTTCGTAGTGTCACTTTCCCATTCCCATTATTTTCCTGTTATCAAACTTCAGAATGATCTTATATGATTATTTTGGGAACAGTAAGATCACTTGAGTTTTTGTTTTCAATTCCATATCCTCTTTTTCCAAACTTTTTTTAATAATTCCACCTTTGATAACCCTGAAAATTCTTTTCAGAATGCATTTGTGGGAATAAAGCAACAAATCCTACTTTCTCAAAAGATTTTCCATACATTCCGAAACAGATTGAAGGAAAGTCTGAATATCAATAAAGTCAAATATACCTTTTTTTTTCTTGTCAGTTGTCAGCAAGAACAACTATAATTAGATCAAGTTGTCACCAGGGACACTATGTCTACATGCTCTTTTACCCTACCTCTTCCATAATCCAAGCCAATAAAAAGAACGGTAGCAATGGACCCGTAGTCAAGAAAGAGAAATACTTTCAGCGATCTCTGCTTGTGTTTTTAAGAGTCTGGCTTAAAGTCTCTCTAAATCACTTAAAGGTGTAGGTACCACTGACATCTGTCCATACCAGATTGGCCTAAAACAAATTTACTATTATTGTGCTTTTGCCACTTTGCTTTTTGAATTAACATATACTTTGCTGACCAAAATACATACTGTAAGCAAAATTTTCAAGCTGATTATCTGTGAAGATTAGGAGAAGTCAAATTCTATACAGACAAATTCCAGCAAGAATTCCTATATTATGCAAAATAAAAAGAAAAATCTTATCCAGTATGTCTGATCTATTCTACCCAGCAACAGAGTTTTGATTTTGAATATTCATTAAAAAATGCAGTGTAATATGCTTTATAAGAGATTACTGAAACAAAGCTGAATATTTTATAAAATTTCAGACTCTGTCTTTTCAGAGATATTCCATAAACTGAAATATTAATGAAGTAATTGAATAAATTGTTTGTTTGTGTTTAAGAATTTCAACAATGGCTAGAGTTAGGACACAAATTACATAATAAAAGTAGTTTTTTTATCTACTAACCCACATTCTACTGCAGAAAGCTGAGATTCAAGAACAAAATGCCAACCCTCTAAATGCTGCTATGAAAAGCAAGTGATGGAAATGCTATCTTAGGCCAGTAATATTTGTGTAAGGCTAGAGATGCTTTAAGCGTAGAAAAAGAAAGTATGACCACATTTTTGGAAAGAGCAATAAAATTGTTATCATGGGGTTTAGTCTAAATCTAAGGAGAAGTTCCCAGAGGCTATCAAATAAATGAAAGCCCAAGCTTTTTGCCACAAAAAAAAACCCCTAACCACTTTTGGGAAGAGTTCAGTTAACTGAAGTCTCTCTTTACATGTATTAGACTGTTAAAACAGCTAAAAATGTTTTACTACTGTGTTTCATGTTGAAAGGAATGCAAACTAAGTACTAGACCAACCCGACAGACAAACAGGGTTTTTTTTCTTCTTACTTCTTTCTTCTTTCTTCACTTACTAGTGAACTGTCATTTAAATACTGTATATAATTCAGGTCATATTCTTTGAAGTTTTATTTGCCTTCATTCTACCCTTGGATATTTTGTTTAATAAAGAAGAAATCAAAACACAATGAGTCCAGATGAATCACATGATGATAAAGGATGATAAAGAAAAAAAAGAACTTAATCTACAATATGTGACTAATAACAACATATCTCCTAGACTACCTAGAGGACGATGGTCTACCACAGAAAACCACTGGATAGCCATGGCAATTTTACTGATTACTTTCAATAAGTACAAAGAGATAAACACCAGGAAGATGGGAGAACTGTTTAAACAAATTTGTCAAAAGAACAAAGTCATGTACAACCTTAACTACAAATAAATCGGACAACTGCAAGAAAAACATTTCAAATTGCTAAAATTCAGAATGTTCTTGGAATAGAGGTATGTAGGAAGGAAAAAAAAAAGGTTTTGAGAAGCTTAAAGGTTTATAAATTGAATTGACTGGTTGGCTGTAACCACCGGTGAAGGTTTTTAAGATAGTGGGATGAATTTGCTATTTTAGTAGATACCTCCCTATGTTTTTGGGGGGGATGGGAGACTTGCATAGTTTCTAAGATGCTTTTAATGTAGTGCTGTGTCTGGATTTGATTCCTTGACTGGACCTGTAGTTAGTATAATATAAAACTAACTTGTTCTCCTCATGCTATGAGATCACTATCCCAGGTAACAAAACAGTGAGAAACAGTCATTGAGGCATACTTCCAAACTAGCTTAGAGAGTACAGACTATCACAGAATCACAGAATCACAGAATGCTAGGGGTCGGAAGGGACCTCTGGAGATCCCCCAGTCCAATCCCCCCGCTAAAGCAGGTGCTCCTAGAGCAGGGGGCACAGGAACGTGTCCAGGTGGCCTTTGAATATCTCCAGAGAAGGAGACTCCACAACCTCCCCGGGCAGCCTGTTCCACTGCTCTGTTACCCTTACAATAAAGGTCTTCCTCACGTTTAAGTGGAACTTCCTGTCCTCCAGTTTGTGCCCATTGCCCCTTTTCCTGTCACCGGGCACCTCTGAAAAGAGCCTGGCCTCATCCTCTTGACACCCGCCCTTTAGATATTGATCAACATTGATAAGACCTCCTCTCAGTCTTCTCTTTTCCAGGCTGAACAGACCCAGGGCTCTCAGCTTTTCCTCATACGAGAGATGCTCCACTCCCCTAATCAACTTCATGGCCCTCCACTGGACTCTCTCCAGTAGTTCCCTGTCTCTCTTGAACTGGGGAGCCCAGAACTGGACACAGTACTCCAGACGTGGCCTCAACAGGGCAGAGCAGAGGGGGAGGATCACCTCCCTCGACCTGCTGGCCACACTCTTCTTAACGCACCCCAGGACGCCATTGGCCTTCTTGGCCACAAGGGCACACTGCTGGCTCATGGTGAGCCCTGTTGTCCGCCAGCACGCCCAGGTCCTTCTCTGCAGAGCTGCACCCCAGCAGGTCAGCCCCCAACCTGTCCTGGTGCATGGGATTGTTCCTTGCCATGTGCAAGACCCTACACTTGCCCCTGACGAGCTTCATCAGGTTTCACTCCGCCCAGCTCCCCAGCCTGCCCAGGTCTCACTGAATGGCAGAACAGCCTTCTGGGGAGTGAGCCGCTCCCCCCAGCTTTGTATCATCAGCAAACTTGCTGAGGGTACACTCTGTCCCTTCATCCAGGTTGTTGTTGAATATGTTGAAGAGGGCTGGACCCAGCACTGACCCCTGGGAACACCGCTGGTCACAGGCTCTGCACCACTGATTACAACTCACTGAGCTCTGCGATTCAGTTAGTTCCCGATCCAGCTCTACTTTTTCCAGCGCAGACTATTGTGGCTTGAAGAATGTATGAGAAGGATATTCATGAAAGTAGGAGTTTTCATGAGATAGATACCATCATCAACACTTTTTCTTCAAATAAATGTAACTATGTCCTTTTGTTTTGATGTACTTTTGCAAAGAGAAAAGACAACTGTGAACTAACTGAAATGATTGGTGGCATAATTACAGAGCTGAATTACAGTCTGTTTTCTTAGGCTAAAGTGAACAGATGGCACTTACATTACAGAGCAGATTTTAGCAAAATGAGGTGTCTAATTAGTTCACTGCTAATAGTACCTACTATATGGAAAATATAAAATATCTCAGTTAGGGATCCCAGATTGTGCCAAGCTGGAAGGATAAGACAACCAGCCTGCCTATGGCCACCTCATAAATAACTATGTCTTTCAGACATCTCAAGATACAACAAAATTTGTAATATGCACTGTTAAGACACTAAAATTTTCACAGGCATATGGCAATATTTTTTTAGATTCTGCACAATGACTTTTAAAACTAGCCAATGGTACTGATGATGGATGAAGTTAGGCAAGAAGAAGAGACAAGTATTTTTAATCTTGAGCAAAAACATTGCTATAAAACTGTATAAGACCAATACATATATTCTGAAAGATACGGTTCTACAGTCTTGCGCACTTAACTTCAACTGCTCAAATGTCGGGATTCAAATGCCCATGTTCTCCACCAACAGATGATCCATAGTAAGTTTCTCTAGCATAAGATCACTGATTACCAGTTTAGTAGTCTTCTCTGTAAGGAAAACGCTGAAGATTTTGAGATAAAGATATATTTTCTTATTTTAGCCCATGAGATGAAACCTGTTCTGTACTCCTAACCAGGATTTCCTGGAGCTGTGTCAAGCCGGTTGCAGGGCTTTGCAACAAAGGTGGCTAACAGGAAAGGATTATCCCCCTCCACTCTGCACTCATTAGATCACATTTAGTGGTCCAATTTTGGGCCCATCAGTACAAGAAAGACATCAAAAACCCAGAGTAATCTCCGTAAATGGCCATTGAGGTGGTCAGGTCTGGAGCATTGGCCCTGTGAGGAGAGAATGGAGGACCAAGGTGAGTTCAGCCTAAAGACAGTTGTGAGCAGAGAAAGATCAAGTAGTTCTTGTAAGGATTACATCAGGAGAGTCATACAAAATATTCAAGATTGAGTCCAGCAGTTGAAAATTGACTGAGGACTTGTTTTTGTGCATGCCTGAAAGGTCACTAAAAAGCAGTAAATTACTGAAGTATTTTAAAGTTTTCCCCCTTTCCAAATAGTTTAATGTTCCATTTCTCTAAAGACTGAATGGTATCAGACTCATTCTTTGTCTTGTTCTTGTTCTTTTGGTTTTTGCACACACTGAGACCTTATTTTTCCCCGTTTTTGAAGGATCCAGCTATTTCTTCCAAATTTGATTGTTTCATCAATTTGGACTCATTTTAATTGATTTCAATTATACAGTTAAATAATAAATTACAATTGATAAAATAAAGGAGGGATAAAATTGTTTACTGCATTTTGTCAGGCTGTTCTCTGTTAAGTGTAATTCCTCATAGTTTTTGTTTTGATATAAATGTGTTAAAAAATCTCCAAAGTAGTATAACTCTCTGCTGTGAACACATAGCAGTTAAAATTACATTAAATTTTTTACCCTCTCTGTCCCAGACATACCTGGAGAAGTAGTAACCATTTTACATACACACAGTTAAAATGGTACAATTTTGTTGATGGACAAAAAGAGACATGCAAAGACATTATTTATCCTTAATTATTACTTGCATTACTTTCAGTAGAAGAGGAAGCATTTTACTTAATGGCATCAGCTTGCTACTCAGTTTAGTTTGGTTCAGAATTAAAGCTTGATTTAATCTTTGTTTTAAACTTTTTTGCTCATCAAACTAATTTTCTGTGTTTCTTCAAAGTTTAGAACAGGAATCCATTATTTTTATGGATCATCTGATGAAAATTTAATTTTTGAAATAAAAACAAGTAATAAGAAAAACATGTCATAAAGATCGGCTTGGGAGAGAAAAGGAAATTAGGCCACTATCAACTAAAACTGAAGCAAAAATGAACATCAATATTTTCTGCAAAACTTTAGTAGAAGCAATATGTACCCTTAAGTGTACCCTTAAAGTCTGTCTTCTGGTTCCATTTCATTTGAAAGAAACCTAGTTTATGCACTTAACTCTGCTTTAAAATGCATACCAGAGTAGGTAAGGACTTAAAAAAAGATTATTTTCAGAGGAGGTCTCCTAATCAAAATGAAAATCTTAATGCATACGAACTCTCATTCACTCTTCCTGAAGTCAATAGGATTATTCCTGTGTTTAAAACTGTACATAAGCCTCTGTACTTTATTAACCCTAGACTTTATTTTCTGAGGCATCACAGGCAATGAATGACAAAGACTGAGCTATAACCACAGCACTGATTATTTTATTTGATCCACTGCTTTTAGAGGATTCAGCCATGATCCAATACAGTGTTCCTTCTAATTTTCATAAACTATTTTTTACTAAACTTGTCTTTATATCAAAGACATTACAGAAATAAGAGTGTGGGAAGACATGACTTCTCTGATAACTAACCAGTCCCAGGAATAAAGTGGGGAAGCACTGTTTCATTTACAGTATTGTTTGAGCTTTGAGCAACTTTAGCCTCTGAGCAATTGCTGCTCCTCAGCAAACTTGGTCCTGATAGACCCTGCTGTGCAGTGTTACAGAGGATGCTGCTGTTAGACAGATGGAAGCTAGATTTTCTTATCCAAGAGTTTGCTGCCATCCAGGCCTGAACTTTGAGGCTTCTTTGCATGGCTCTGGCTCCTTTGATAAAGTCCAGGGAGCAGTAACAGACCAGGAAAAACTCACGTGTTGTGAAGGCTTAGGAGCAAGGACACAAAAAATGTGTTAAGAACAACGTTTAAAAAAAAAAAAGAAAAAAGAAGAAACACAAATTCTGTCAGCATTCTATACGTCGAAGGATCCTTCTTCCATTTTTTTTGCAAATTTTCAGGCAGTAACATCAGCTCATACACTGTATTTACTTGTGAAACTGTTGTTTTCTCATACAAACAAACTTTGTTTCATGTGATTACACATATTTCTAGTCCCACTGTGATTAGCATGCAAGTTAAAAACTGTTAGACTGAGGCACTGAGGTTCCTAACAAACATGCATCCAATAATCCTTTTCATCTAATATACTTTTTCAAAGAAAGCTGAAAACATTATTAAGCTGATCTCTTATCAGCTGCTGCTAAGGCCTGGCCTTCTCTCAACTGTGGAAATAGAATTATAAAGATCTTAACAGGAAACGTATGATTCACTGTTATTACGCCTAAAATCACACAGGGAAAAAATAGCTGTTAGAGGCTGTTTTCTGTCTAGAATTGGACATTTGCAAACTTTAGTGTGTCCTAGATCAGAAGAAAAATGCCATCCCTTTTCCCAAGATCAGCCAAAATGTTACACTACAGAGGAAGAAATGTTTATCTGTCATAACACTTCTCCCTAACCCAGGAACATGCACCCAAGCTATCCATTCGACTATCTAGGTAGAAGCAAATGTATGTGCTATGAACAAATACAATTACTATTATGCAATGCAGTATTAAAAACAAGGCTAGATGGGAAAGTGAATCCCTTAGCTCCAAGCATGTGGATAAAAGGAGCCAATATTCTGTAGATCAGAAGCGGTTGTGATTTTAATGGTGAAGAGGAACAACACTAGAGTGCCTTTACTTTTTTACTTTTTTTTGCCTAACTCAGTGTTTGGTACACGATGCCAGAAATTTGATGTGATTCTGTATGTAAAGATACCTCTTCTCACTGGTCCCCAGGTCAAATCTTAGCAGTATGCAACACTTCTACTAGAACACAATATACTCCTACTTCTCTCTGTCCATACAATTTGCAGACTACCTAGCATAAGCCTACCATTGGATAAGTACTCACAAGGTCTGCTCTAAAAACACACATAAAGATAAATGATTGATAGGACCTTGACTCCTACACTTTCCATCCTTAAACAGAGGTGTAACCTTCCACTTCCTATTATTAGAAAGAACAGAATGACCAAGCTTTTCTAAATTTTTGATAGCTGGTTACCATACTAAAAACATGGTACCTGAAAAAAATTTGTACTGCATATGGAAAGAGGCATACAAGTAAATTTTAAACAATTGTCTATGTATACTAATATTTCACTGTCTCCACATCTTGACTCACCAAAAGTGGAGAGGTAAGATTGGAGTATTACTGGAGTCAAAAATGTCAATTCTGACAAAATATAACTGCTCTAATATATCTGCATAGTATGCCGAAAATCAGTCAGCGGTTCCTATTTTCCCACAGCAAGAAAATTTTTAAAACATACTGTTTCATGTAATCTTATCAGTGATTCAATATTCTCAGTTACTAGCCTACTTAGTCCTTATAGTCGTTGCTCATTTGAAAAACATTAATGTTGTGTTATTCGCTTGGAGACATGTTATTAGATTCCTGTAATTCCTCTAGAATTGTCCACAAAAAAAAATGTAGCCAACTGTGTAACGTGATTTGTAAGGCTCTAGTTTCCCACTGTTCACTACATAAAGTTTAGTGGTAAATAAACTGTCTAGATAATGACAGTGACAATAAAATGGCATGTAATCCTTTAGTACAAAAGAAATCATATTCAGAGGGGAAAAAATGCTGGTTTGCAAGTACATATTCGCCAAAAGTAGCTGTATCAGAACGGAAGATTAGAGTAAATAAAGTTCAAATTCTATTTTTAATGCGAGTGGATAAAAGATGTCTCTGGCTCACAAGATAGAAAGTTAACGCAAATGGAGGAAATTAGAGCTACACTGACAAAGCGACTCAGATACTTCAGTGCTTTGCAGTACCTAAACTCAGTTAAATATCCGAGAACTTTGCACAGCACTTGGGAATAGAAGTGTATTGGAGTCTATGTTTTTACCTAGACACACAGGCCAGGGAGCAAGCTAAAGCATTTAAAACTCTGTGCCTGACTCGACACTTGAGACTGATCCGGCCTTATAACCATGTATAGTGTTTGAACATGAACTCTTCTTCTTAAAGACATTAAGCTAACAGAGGTTTGGGCCTCTCCCACACATAGGAGGACCCCAGAAAATGTATAAGGTCTATCAGCATTTGTAGCCTGACTTCAAAAAGCCCTTATAAAACCATGCCCAGGCAGCACTGAAACATAACAATTTCACAGCTGGTGACATGGACTTTGAAAGCTTTTTTAACCACATGTCCTAGGCCTGAGGATGACATTTGCAGAAGCCTGAGGAGCAATTTGCAGAGGCACATCTAAATTAGCTGGCAGGAAATGCTGTGGAGAGCACCTTGAAGCTGAGGAGAACACATTCAAGTCTTAACGTCTCAATATTGAAGGTGTTTCACTTTAAGGGGAGGCTAAATCATTGTTGCCACATAATAACTAGCATTTCTCAATTCTGTTTTAATACCCCACAGACCACTCTTTTAATTACTCTCTTAATGACCAGTAACTGAAATCCTACCTAAATCACCCACAAAAAGAGAGAGTTCTTATTCAAGATGACTGATGTGAGAGTCATCTTAACTGCTTATCTGTGCTTGCTCTAAGGTATAACTTCTTACATCTTATTTTGAAAAAGTCTACAGAAAAGACGTCTGCTACCATGCCCAGTTAAAAGAATACTCTCTTTGCCTCAGAAGTGAGCAGCTTGCTGCTGTCAGGCTGGAGAGAGCTTGCACACATCCATGCTGGGCTACAGAAAACAGGAAACCTTGTGGGTAGCATTTTCAGTAATTCACGTGCTGCTAGGAAAGGGAGGGTAAATGAAAAGTGATTTGAAAGACATAAAGTTGGGGTTTAGGTACTGAAGTCCTTTTGGAGCTTTAGGCCTAATGATCAGCTCAAAAACACTTTTGTGAAACAATCATCTATACTGCAGCATAGATGTCAGACTAACAGCTTTTATAAGCATGTAAGCATAGATTACCATTTCAGCTTTTCTATAGAGCAAGCTCATCCTGCTGACCGAGGCATCCTCAGTCATCAGGACACATGACTATGCAGAATATTGAATACTTAAATTCCTCTGAATACTTTGGAGAAAAAATTTCCAATTGGGTTTTAAGGTGAAGCACAAAATGCCCTCTACAAATTCCTAAAATACATCTCTTTCTTACAGAGTGACATATTTCTTCTCTAAGTAAAATGTCTCCATTCTTGAAGATGAAAAGTACATAGGCTAAAAATGTAGGTTTCTTTGTAGAAGATTTGTTTTAATTAATTACATACAATTATTGAAATCATAGACACTTAAATAACTTGTGCAATATTGGTTTTAAGCTGAAAGAGTGGCAGTGAAATATATGCATGTCCCTCAAGGAAACATTTCGCATCTTCTCTTTAGGCACATGTAAATTTCTGTCCAAAATTAGGACAGCTTTTCAATAGTGTTTGGTAAACACCACATAGCTATGTCTAGAAAGAAGTCTGAAGTCCAGTGTGTACATGTGGTAAGGGTCAAAAACATTTTTTGCTCCCCATTCATCATCTTGGAAGGACACATTCTGCCCCTGATTTGAAGTTGCAGTGTGAAAAGAGGTGAGGTAAGAATAAAAGACACATCATGAAACTATTTAACTATCTCAAGGGGAGAAATATTGAGACATCTAAGGATTCCCCACTGCATATTTATTCCACTCAGTGCCAAGGCTGAGTGGACACCTTACCACAACGGAGCCAATGGAACTGAACCCCAGTGACTGCGCTGCCCTGCTGAACAGGTTTTGGACAAAGCGTTCCTCTGCCTTCTGCAAATAACAGTTCATCCTGCCCAACTAGGATATTCACAACTGGTGAGGAGATAGATTTGCTGTCTAAAACACATAGAAAACCCCACTTATATCCTGAAAACAAACAAAAAATAACTGAAACTGTTCAATTCTGAAGGAGCAAAATGACAAACAGATGCTACTTCCACTGTGTATGGTTCATAACAAACTCAAGTCAAGGTCATTGTGTTAAGGTAGCAAGTTGAAGACCATCAGCGTAATACAGATTGTAAGTGTTATATGCATGAGAAACTTCAAGATTTTCATAGTGGTTAAAATAATAGTATAAAGGTATAATTCATGGACTTTATTGTTCAAAGCAGTCAGAAGCGCTAGCAAAATATCACTAAAACAGACTAATGTACCATTACCTAGATTTGGAACACCAAGCTCAAAAATACTCTCCCTATTTACTGAGACATATTCATGGCTGAACTCAAATTCATTAATAATGTGCTCCTAAAGGATAGTTTGAAAAGTATTCCAACTAGTCAACCCATGTTTGGGATATCTGGAATTTTTGGAGTTAAAAGACTGTTAAATGAGCTTTTTTTTTCGAATCTACAAGTGAAAAATATGGAACTTATTTTATTAGCTACTGTTCAATGAACATTGTTATAAGGATAAGAAATTTGTTTCCACATATGGTCAAACAAGCTGTTCAATTAAATATTTATATACTACTGAGTAAGGGAGAGATGACAGAGCTCCACAGCACTCAGTAGTGGAGTTCTGGCATTACATCGCACATTTAAATGAATTAATTTATATTTAAAGTTACTATAAAACAATATCTAAAAGGAGATGTTAATTGTGCTATCAGAAGTAGCACTTTAAGGAAAGAAAAAAAAACAGAAATGCTCCATAAACATACTACAAAACCCTGAAAATAATCAGTTCTTGAAAAAGATGCTGTATATAACTTATCTTATAGAAATGTGGTCATAGTCTCCTCCATTAACATTGCTGACATAGGTGGTACTTCTTGTATCTGCGGAGTTCACAAACTTAACAAGAGTTGAGTTAAACAGGTTAATTACCATTAATGTTCATAGGCCAAATTTCAAGTTTTCAGAGGGGAAAAAAATTCCTTAATAAGCAACTAGTTTCAGTAACACCTAATATTTCCTAATAATTCAGCAATTTCACTGCACATAGTTGTAGAGAGAAAATGAAATGTCTGTTACAACAGTACTGATAGTAATATGTAATCAAAGAGAAATATAGTCTATCACAGGCTTCAAATGGATTACATAACTAGCAATTACAGAGAACAGTTGTTTTCCATCTTTCTTAAACTAAAACATTAAAATCCTTTCTTTCCTGACTTCACTTTCAAGCCCTGTGACCAACAGCCAAAATGCCATAAGCTCAAACATCAGTGATACTCAAACACATGAAAACATGTCTGACCAGAAAAAGAGGAGTTCAAAGCAAAATGAAAGCAGGGCCTTTCTAGAAATATCTGTGAGGAAAACAGAGTCTCAGCTCTAGAGAAGTCAATCATCAGTTGGTCAGACAGATACACATTTCAGCTGAGTGTCTTAACATAAATCCCACTGCTGACTATCTAAAATATGTTGTCTGAAAACAGTCAAATGATGTGACCTGAGATCTCCCACAATCCAAAAAATTACTCTGAAAATATGCTATTCTAAAAGATAATATTTTTGATCTAAAACTTCATCTGAAATTTCTACCAGAACACTTCCCACCAAGTCTTCTACTGAAATAATCCATTCCATAGATGTAGATTATTAGCCTTTTACAGTACCACTTCCTTGTGTTAAAAAAACCTGCAATACCTAACTAGAACATGTTGGTTTATGGTGTTTATTCTTCTTTAAGAATCAAAACAACACAATAGCAGAGACTAAAAGCAGATAAAACTTTTATAAAAATTCATTTATAGGGAGAGTTCACCTTTCAGAGTAGCACTGAGCAGAAATATCAAGAAAATAACTGTTTGGTATAAATACCTCCTCACATTAAGAAATTGATAGTGTGTTCGTGATGAAGAAATGACATTGACATGAATAAATGTGTTAACTATCCATTTTAAGAATGTGCCTCTAATAGCTACCTTTTGTGCTGAAGGAGATAAAGGCTCTTTTAGCACTCATTTAACTATTGCTTAAGAACTTTCTACTTCTCCTCATCTAGGTCTGATGTTACAACCACATTCTTCAGTAATTTCTCTCTGAAATAATTGTGACAGTTTATGATCTGATTCTATTTCTAGAGGGACTAATGAAATGGAAGACTCAGGCATCATAGGCATCACAGTCAGGCATTTCTGAACAGAACAGAGTCAGGGAGAAATTATTCTAGCTTAAGTATCTAAAATTTTTGAAGAACAAGTAGTGGGGCAAAGGACTGACACACTGTGTAAGAAAACAAAAAAAAATAAACCATGGCCTGTGCCATGCAGCAGGTATCTAGAAGACTAGTTTGCTCCCTGAGCAAACTTGTAAAGTAGGACATGTCTGCCACTGGCTAAGCACTCTCTAGGAACTAAACAGTATCAGGGATGGTCTATAAAAGAGGTTATGAGTAATTTTAGTTTTGTGGTATACTTTTAGTCACAAGATTTATACCTAATTCCAAAGCTGGTGAAATGAGGAATCATCTTTCCTCTGGTTTCAAGGTTATTGAATCCAAAATTCTTATTATCACAATCCCTGAGAACAAAAGGAATGTCAAATAAAAAGAATACAGATGATCGTGTCTATTTATAGCTAACATTTGCTGCAAAATGAGACACACCACTCCAAACCTTAAGGCCCTGGCACTTGTTTCTGTGTGCAGCATCTGAGTACTACCTTTCCTAGGCTAATTCTACTTTTATCAAAACAGCAAATAATGAAGGTTCCCCGTCTGATCAAAACAAACACATGCATTCTGTTTCTCTGGTTTCTCTGTAATGACAAACACACACACACAAACAAAATAATCTCAGATGAATAAGAGAATGTTAATCATCTTTGCTTCAGATTTTCTGCCACGTTCTTTATAGTTTTTTAAAAATACATTAAAAGTAGTAATTTCTTGTGTCCATCAAATTAGAATTCACTGCATGTTACAGAAGAAGAATGTAAGCTTTTTTCAGCATGACAACCCATAGCAAAATACAAACTTCTCTGTAGGCAGTAAGATAGGTAACTTCACAAGTAAAGACACCCAATTGCAACACATCAAATCATACAGCCTTTAACAGCAGAAAGGGTACACTACAAAACTCAATCTTATTAGAACAACATAGGCTAAAGGACTGATAAAACGCATTTCATGATGAGTTGGCATTCTTTACATGGACTCCTTCTCTCACCGTTTTTGTCTCACACACGTTATTTTAAACCTGCTAGTGTATAGTCTATACTAAACTATTCCTGACCATCCATCTCGTTGACTTATTTTCCTACTAACTTGTTTTTTTTAAATTTCTGGGTACCAATTTTAGATATGTTTCATTTGTCACCGCTTGTGAAAGTACAAAATACATTCTTACTCAACAAAGCACAGCTACTGAAGAGAGGATAAATACTGCCACAAGTAGTTATTTCACAAAATAACAAGTTACTTTTCTTACATTAGTACCTAGAGATTCATACATGCCAGGGACCGCAAATAAACAGAAGTCAAAGTAGATCTTCATTGTCTGGGGAGGCAGCCACACTAACTGTGTGCCATCTACAGATCTTCTGATTTCTATGAGTAGAATTTATGGCATTTCTATAAGACAAAAAATGATTCAGTACAAGAACAGGTTTCAAGAAAAATTACAGTTCTTTTAAAGTGACAGTAACTTGTACGTAGGTTTGCTCATAGATGTGAGGAGAAGTAAAAGCTGTTCTGCTTAATAAATTTAAATTTTTCAATCAGTACAAGTTCTTCCAGACTTGGAATTATAATGCTCTTGCATTAATCTGTGTACAGATTTTAACAAAAAAAAAGTAACCCTCATTATTAATAATGATACAGTTATAAAACCTGATGCTGTAACTGGTATAGTTCAAGTTTATTTTTGGAACAGTCTCTGAATTGTCTTCCCCTTCCTATAAGTTATATTGATATAAATAATGTAATACTATTGTATAACATTTTATTTAACAAATCTTTAATGGAGAAATCCTAGTTTGCAGAGGTTTTAAAAGCATTTTCTCACCATCTGCAGTGATGTCTTGTGAGAGTGAAAAGATGTCAGAAAAATATGAAAGTTAAAATTTACTACCACTGTTCTGTTGACATCCCCAATCATTTCTCAATACTGCCTTTTTCTCTTGTTTTGTTTAACTGATTAATATAACAAGATAAACATCAAGCCTTTTTTTTTCTGCCTATACTTGACTGGAAGTCTGCTGTTTGGTTTGGCCATTGTTGAAATGAGATTGAAACTTTTTTAGACCAACTATGCTGTTGGTCAGCCCCACACACATAAGAATGATATCCATCTCTCACATCCCTCAATTGTAAATCTACAGAAAAAAATTTTATTAATAAACTAGAAATGTAAATGCACATTAGTTAACATGAGGGAAAGGAGGAAAGAAGAAACAATCTAGGATTTCTACTGAAAAAAGATAATTTGTGATTGTGTCAAAGCACTCAGTCATTTCCAGCTATAGAAGCAGGATGTTACTTTGTAGGATTTCCTTTCATCTGGTCATAGACACTGGTGACATAGACCAGCATGTCAGTGTGCAGACGGCACATCAGAGAGTATAGTTAGGATGAGGCTGCCTGTGCCAAGTCATTATCAGTAATACCAGCTAGTGTATGGAGCAAGAGGCAAGGAAGCATGTGGATGACCAACGGTAGGACATGCAGAGCCATGTATCAGACTGATATCATAGATAAGAAACTTGGCATTCTTTGGCAAATCAGAGGGTTAGAATTACAGTGCTTTTATCACCTGATGTAATTCATCATCCTCTTTCTCTTGTTAACAGGAAATTAAAAGTCGCCTATAACACCAGCAACCTATTCTTGCCTTCCCAGCAGTACAGTCCCAACATGCCAAATCTACTTAGAATTTCACAAAACTATGCTGTTATGTTAAAGGAGGCACAGTTTGAAATGACTGTTTAGAGGTATCTTCTTGTTCTCCACCTTCACCTCGATTTTACTTTAGAGGTGTACTATGAAGTGACTCTGGATCAGATGGAGATCGGACTCAGATCTTGTGTCTCCATCACCTCCATTGCTTCTCTAGGAAAGAGAGGTATAGAGCAGAAAGAGAGAGAGAATTCTGCCTTCTCTGGCAAGACAATAGCTAGCCTAAATCAGCCATCTGATATTTCTTTCAGTTCATGGTTCTTTCAAAACACAAATTCAATTAAAATAACGATAACGGCTATCCTCTCTATGGCCTTCTAGCACAGACTGTTAAGGCATTATTTTCTATACGAAAACAAAAAAAAAGGAACAGCATGCTAATGAGCTAATCTAAACAAATGTCAAGGTATTATTATATTTTTCTATTGTAAGTACTGTGAGATTGCCTTTGTTTTGTTTTTTGCTTTTTTTTAAACTGTCCTCCAATGTTTAACCACAGGTTTTTTTGAATTACCATTACTGGTTACATGCATCACACTGGGCAAGATGTAAGGTCTTTGTGATGACTGTAGTTAGAGGCAAAGTGACCATGAGCAATAATGATTCTATATCTATGCAGGCATTTAGTAAATTCATTTCCATCAGACTTTCCCATGTCTATATACATTTTAGTGTTCTATTGAATGAATTCTTTTCAGACAGAAACAAATTCTGGTTAGGTATGGTGTTATAACAGTTCCTCTTGAAAGAATATCCCTGTAATTGAAAACACTGGTTTGCAAAGCTATAGTATACAAAAACTGAAACACAACTCATTGCAGTCTTCTGGGAAATGTAGTTAATTACCTAACTCTATTCATTTAAGACCAAGCATGACAGAACATGACAATCAATAAAATGCAATAGAAGTTAAAATTTTAGGGCCTAAAGCCCTTTATATTATACAGTGTAAACCACAAAATCTTATTATTTCAGTATTTACTTGAATGCTAGTTGAATTAAAAACTTATTTCTCTTCAATAAACACTGAGTGATGCACTGATAAGGGAAAGTAATACTTCAGCTTAAACGTGTAGAAACAACCATCTAAGCAGAACTGCAAGTTCTTATGAACTTTCCTTATCTAGTTCTCATTTGCATTCAGGATGAACTGTATTTTCCTGATTCTAAGGGCTGTTGTATTAACAGCAATGGTTGTTGAAAAAAAGTTGTGAATCTATTATGCCTGCACTGTGTTACTGCTTCTGTTTCATCTTTCAAAAATGCAGGTTTGTATGTATTTCACATATCGAGGAAAAACATCACAAATAAATAAATTGCAGTTCAACATCAATACCAAGAGTTGCTACAAAAAAATACCTGTCAAACAGCTATTATATTTTAGCCTGTAATACGATTAATAAGACTGAAAATAGGAGAAATAATTTTGTTCTAGATTAGTTTTCCAGTATTGAGAATTTGATTTTGATCTGGATAGAAATAAAATCTGAGTTTTATGAATGATTTCACCATAACATAAATATAATAAAATGGCCATTTTCTGATATAAAGCTAAGGTTTTACATTTCAAAATGTTGAGAAGGTAGAGAAGGACATTGTTTCAGGCTAGTTGACTGAATCTGGCAAATGAAAGGACTTGACCCAAGTATCCCCCATGCTGCTGAAAGGTATCTTAGCTCTCAGCCTGGAAAGCATATTTTGAGTACAGGTGTTCAAGAATGAGGAAATTCTGACCAATTGGCAATACTGTTATTCCATTCTAACAATTTAAATGAAGTTGTTCTTTAATCAGATTCAACTGTACCAAGGAAATCTTCCTCATGAATTTTTGCTCTATTTTGAATTCACCCTATATGAAATTTTCTTTCACAGGTCTATTCATTTCTTCCTCTAATCAATCATACAGTACAAATACAAGAATTTGAGATCTTCACCATCAATAATCCGTGGGCTGTTGCATATGTCCTCTACTGAAAGAATTAGAATTTTAATTTCAATCCTCACAGTTACCAGATTGCTAATCTTCTAGATGCTACTGCAGCATTGTTTAGCCTCTTCTGCTTCATGGCTTTTGAGTCCTTTAGCATGGGACAGAGCAGGAAGGGAGGGAGGAAGAATCCATAAGCACCAGAATCACTGAAATATGCTTTGCAAAGGATTTGTTTTGTGGATAATCACAGAATCACAGAATGGTAGGAGTTGGAAGGGACCTCTGGAGATCATCTAGTCCAACCCTCCTGCTAAAGCAGGGTTGCCTAGAGCAGGGTGCACAGGAGCACGTACAGGTGGGGTTTGAATCTCTACAGAGAAGGAGACTCCACAACCTCCCTGGGCAGCCTGGGCCAGGGCTCAGTCACCTTCACAGTAAAGAAGTTCTTCCTCATGTTCAGGTGGAACTTCCTGTGCTCCAGTTTGTGCCCATTGCCCCTTGTCCTGTCACTGGGCACCAATGAAAAGAGTCTGGCCCTGTCCTCTTGACACCCACCCTTCAGATATTGATTCAGCAGATCCCCTCTCAACCTCCTCTGGACTGAACAGACCCAGGGCTCTCAGCCTTTTCTCGTAAGAGAGATGCTCCATTCCTCTCATCATCTTTGTTGCCCTCTGCTGGACTCTCTCCAGTCATTGCCTGTCTCTCTTGAACTGGGGAGCCCAGCACTGGAGACAGCCCTGCAGATGTGCCCTCCCCAGGGCAGAGCAGAGGGGCAGGATCGCCTCCCTCGACCTGCTGGCCACACTCCTCTCAATGCACCCCAGGACACCCTTGGCCTTCCTGGCCCCAAAGGCACATTTCTGGCTCGTGGTGAACCTGTTGTCCCCTCGCACTCCCAGGTCCTTCTCCGCAGAGCTGCTCTCCAACAGGTCAGCCCCCAACCTGTCCTGGTGCGTGGGGTTGTTCTTCCCCAGGTGCAGGACCCTACACTCGCCGTCATTGAACTTCATCAGTTTCATAGAATCATAGAATCATAGAATCATAGAATCATAGAATGGTAGGGGTTGGAAGGGACCTCTAGAGATCATCCAGTACAACCCCCCTGCTAAAGCAGGTTAGCCTAGAGCAGGTTGCACAGGAATGCATCCAGG
>VZSC01017947.1:1315-36951 GCA_013398225.1 Steatornis caripensis | reverse complement strand
AGGGGCAATGGGCACAAACTGGAGCACAGGCAGTTCCACCTGAACATGGGGAAGAACTTTTTTAGTGTGAGGGTGCCCAAGCCCTGGCCCAGGCTGCCCAGGGAGGCTGTGGAGTCTCCTTCTCTGGAGAGATTCAAACCCTCCTGGACGCGTTCCTGTGCACCCTGCTCTGAGGGCATCTGCTTTAGCTGGGGGGGGTTGTACTGGATGATCTCCAGAGGTCCTTTCCAACCCCTACAGTTCTCTGATTCTGTGATTATATATAAGTAGTTTCATTGTAACTATTTCAGCCACCTCCCAACAGCCTCATCCATATTCACAAATTTAGGGTTTATGGTGTAGATTTTTCAGAAATTCATAAGTGACTTTGGATGTCAAATCTCATTTTCAAAAGTTACTTTGTGCTGAAAAACTTCTTTCTCACTAAAAATGTCCTTGTACTTAGATGCTAAGTCAACATGAACAAATCACTTTTACAAATCACATCTGTTACTTCAGCTGGAAGGGATTTTCAGTGGTCAACCATATTCTGTCAGCTCAGACCAGACATGGGTGCATCTTCTGTCCAGATAGGCCCCTTAGGCAAGTGACTTCGAAGCCACTAATCTTGAATAAGTTCCATTAAAGTCCATTAGTTGTTAACTGTGTTATTGATTGTGGATAATGGTCAACCTGTTTCTTTAGGGAGAAAGAACGTACAAAAAAGTTTCATGTTTAAAGAGAAGTGTCAGATAACTAAATTGCAGGTATTCAAAAGTCAAATAGACCGTGCCCTAAGTAGCTTGATTCACTGTTAAAATAAGCTCAGTGTTGAGCAGATGAGTGAGGCCAGATGACCCTCTGAGGTCCCTTCCAAGTCTGATTATTTTGTGTTTCTAATATTCAGTTAAAAAAATATATAGAAGACTGGCTTGAAGGAAGAAAGTAGAAAGCAGAATGTTCTGTGTGCATCATTTCACTTGCATGATTTCAGAGAAAGGTCAGCTAAAAATGGACCTTTTGAATTCATACTACTTTTTAATTTTGTTATAGTTACAGCTCTCATTGTAATCTTTTTCATGAAGGATGAAGAACAAGTTTAATTGTTCAATAAAAGCATTTCATTTGATTAAGGGTGAAGTACATGTACACAAGTACTATAATTTTCTAATAAATTATAATTAATATTAATTCTGTATTGGACACACTACAGAGATAGAAAATTATTTATAGTAGGCAATTATTATAATGCCATGCAATTTACCTTCGAGAACATAACTTCTACTCATTTTCTGAACATGCTATTTTGAAGAAGTCACAAGCAAGGTTTCCAAGCAAAGTGGAGTTCTTCTTAATATCAGTTCTGATACACATACTTATTTCTGAAAGCAACACAGAAAAACCAGGCTGTTGAACTACCTGTGAATAGATTCAGGATGGTCCAATATAAAGTGGAATAAAATTGGTACTGAAAGTGAGGGAAAAAATTGTCAGATGAGAAAGTATGTATTTCAAATGCTTTCCTCCAGGAGCCTCACTGAAATTAATTTATTGAATTAAAAATAGAGAAATTAGTAAAGGCAAAAATCATTTTATAACACTATTTCACTAATGTTCTGAAAGACTTTTACAGAATATTTGGTAAGCAATGGGTGGGTTCTGGAAAATACAACCTGAACTATAAAAAAGATACTAAAACAATTCCTTCTATATTTTGGAGGAATTACATGACTGAGACAAGGCATATTTTATTTTATTTTTTCAACTCTTTCTCCCACTTGAGATTACGAATGGTAGTGAAAATTCCTGAAAACTAATCTCCCAACTGTAATTAATTCATTCACACATACCAAGCATGATCCTGACACCAGTGTTGTATCAATACACTTGATGTGAGATTTGTCTGTGTTCTTGTCATGAACCATTTCTGGAAAAGAGTTGAAAGTAGGAAAAGTGTCATCAGTTGGCCTCTAGAATAAAATAGTTCTTTCATTCAGATTAATCCATTTCTAATATATGAGGTTATGATTCAAGTGGTGGTTTTCACAAGTAACTTAGTATCTGTAATCATAATATTATCTTATGTTCTTCACCTCAATATTCCTGTAAGTTTAAAAGAAAAAAGAGATACAGATACATCAAGAATAAACATTTTTAGGGCCTTTGGGGATCAAAGCCTCCTAATTCACAGGCTTTTACCCCAAGCAGAAGTTTACACATCAGTCCAGCAGGTTTTGTCTGCTTGGAATATTCCTCATACAAATTCCCCTGCTACATTACCTAATGTAACTAACCCTTACAAAGGATGAAAAGATGACATTTTCTTCTTATAAAGGAAGTCATATAAATGTCCGATCATCAAATTGTGCCCTCCAAAAATCTTAGATAGTTGATCGTATCAGAATTGTGGAACAGTGTTTGGTTATTGGTATCAAAAAGATACCATGGGTTTAGGATAATTTTCCAATAATAATCATTAAAGAAATGTGAAAAATGGTACTCAAATCATCTTCATTCAAGAATTAAGAATTAAATTATTTATACCAACTTCAAATAACTTTTTTTCTGCATGTATCTCTTATTCTCTCTTCAACAAACCAAATGGAAGAAGTATTTGAAAAATTACTGCAATCATTCTGATGTGCTTAATGCCCATGTAGCTTGAAATGATGCAAGGTTGCAACTAATCACAGAACAGTTTTTGTTATTTTAAATATTACAACTTTATACAAAAAAGTCGTATTCCTTCTTCTAAAAATATTATTTGATTCTTCAATATATACAATAGAAAAATATTCCAAAGCCATTTGATAAATTTTAGCTTTAACTGGGAAAATTCTTCTCCATTTGTAATTCTACTAGTAAGACACTACCTGAATTATGAACTTAAAAGCAACAACAACAAAAAAATATCTCAGTTTAAATACTCAAAGCAATCTCGTAGTGTTTATTGGAAGGGTCATTTAGAATCTTTTGCAAATTCCCACGTTTGACCAGCAGTCCTCAGGCGGCTTTCATTGTCAGAACACCACTGCTGAGCTTGCTCAAGACACCTCTCATCCCTTTATTGACATATTTTTTTTTTAAGCACAAACGAAAGAGTAAGGGGCAATGGCATCACAACTATTTTTTTTAACACAGCCCAAAGACTTACTTACCATATTTGTACTCTATTTCAGCCATCTGAGGCCACAGTTCTAACCAGATCAAACCTCTGCATTCTGAATACTTCCATAAATATTACCACAGGGTATAAAATTTAGCATATTTTCAGCTTCATGTACGTTGTTCTTCTGTAAGAGTTCATCTAAATGTTTTGTATCATAATTATGACAGAAGCATTTGGATTTATTGTTCCTTAACATGATTTAAATAATGCATTTAGCTAACATGCCTCTCTCCTAAGAATTTAAGTAGTGACCTGAACATAATTTGCCTAAAATAACCTTTGAAGCTACAACACTCATTTATGCATAAAAGGTACATTAATTTCCTTAATAAACTCTGTTGTTTACCCACTAAAGTTAACAGTAGGCATCTGACAAGTCTGATTTACAGACAGAAAGAGTAACAGCAGGTCATACTATATTATTATGACCTGCCACAGCAGCTGCATAAAGAATCACCACAACCAACAAGAGATTAAAAATCCAGATTCCCCTTTCCGAGCCTTAGTAAAGTTCAGTCTAGAGACAGCAGATCTAGGAGATCTGTGGAAGTGCAACATGAGTTTTGTGTGTAGACAAGCTGCCACCACAGTAGTTTACCAGTGAAGGACAAAGGCCATAAGAGCCTGTGAAAAGCAAATCCCACAGCATTTGCTAGATTAGGGAAGAGTAACCACATTGACTAGTCGTCAACCCTCAACAGATACTTTCTACCCCACATCCATTCCTTCTTATTGTCGCTCTATTTAGTTCAGGGAAATGAGGTATTTTAACTTTCTTTTTAGTTCACAGCTTCTTGAAAGTTTCGTTGTACAACTTAGCACCCTAGCTCCTTTGACAGGATTTACAGCTTTTGACATTTATTGTGACTAACAACACTCATCCACATGTATTCTTACTTCTGCTCAATAAAAACACTAAAACATACATCTTTTTATGTTAAGAAAAACTGGAAAACATGCAGCAAAATATTTTCTATACTTATTCCTACTAAATTCTACGTGATGAAACGGATTTTCAGAAACAATTGAAATACCTTATGTGTATTCTGGGGGGGGGGAGTTGCTCATATGTTGTTAAGAGCATACATCAGAAAGATAACTAGAATCATTTACCTGGGTAGCAAAACTATGAATGTCCTATATAGTTATGTTCCTTTTTTCACAGGTCGTATAGTAGATTTTTTAAAAAGTTCAACAGCTAGAATTTTTTAACTGATGTTCATTGTTCTCACAGACAGCAATGTAAAGTTCACAAGAACGTGTTAATTTTTAAAATACATCCACTTTTGTTCACCTTTGTATAACTTTTACTTATTAATATTTATCAAGTTTTCCTAGCTTGCTCTTCTTGCTTCAAAGGATGTCGTAACCTATACTCCCCTATATTCTAGATCAGATGTGTACCCCTATATTCTAGATCAGATGTGTACAGCTCTTACTTGTCCACAGTTATGATCCTCTTCAAGCCTGTCTTCTTCTTACTGAGAATTTAGAATTAACTCTGCTCAACCTGTAAATATTGTACTCCTGATTTCCTTTCTCAATCCTGTATTTTGCTTAAAATTTAAAATCTCTCAACTTGGGTGTTCTAGAAACCCAAAAGATTAAACGTCCACACTAAACAAATAATAAAAGCCTTAGAATTTTTAAAAGTAAGATATACTAGTCAAGCTTACAGGAAAATCTAAACTCTGTGTCTTGTTTGTACAATGCATGGGACAGCTTAAAACTCATGACGTAACTCCACTTCCCCATGATATGCTTAATTTGTGGCTGGTAGTGCCATTCAATTATAGCTTTTTTGTTTTATTTTGTTCATTGTGTGGTCAAACTTTTTATTAACTCGTTTATCTTAAGTTGAAAACTTGCACAGCTCCAGCAAGCCAGCTGTGAGTTAATGTGTGGGCAGCTGAATGCAGCATTCTGAAGTGGAAAGTGAATAATAATGTTGCAAAACAGTGCTGCATCCAACTGCTAATTGTTTCCTGACAACTTTGTCAGCTTCAAGATATAAGATAATAGAGCATACACAGTTGGTTATTTTCTAGATTTATTACTCATTCTGTTTGATCAATGGGCTTTTATTTTTTCTGAGAGTTGTTTTTTTCTCTATGAAAATTATAGCTCTGAATTTTATTGTTCCAATTATTATTTTAAATATATATGTAAATAAACATAATTTATTTACAGTCCTGCCTACATTGTAGAATTTTGCATAGTGGTGACTGAGGTGTTTCTGTAAACGGAATTAAAAAATGGAAATGGAACTAAAAAAACTGAACTAAAAAAAATTCCTGAAAATGCACAGAAAATATTACTGTTCAGCTGCAATATGCTGGATACAATTTTATCCATTTTTGTTTTGTGAAGACAATTACTTTGCATATCCAATGGAGTAAGAGAGCAAATTACATCCATGTGATCTGCTGGATTTGATTTTCTGAGCTGTCCTGCTGCAAATTCTCTCTTGTAGATAGATCCTTCTCTGAATGTTGCATAGTTTTTTGTTTTGTTCTGCTGGAGTATAGCTCTTACTAATTCTTACTTACAGATATTAATGTCCAATTCAATATTTAACTAGGTTATGTTATTGCTTGCAATACTACATAGAACAGTTAGTGATGAAAGTTTCCAAAATTAACACTACAAAAGCACATGTAAAGAGACATTTTCATAAACTACTGCATGACAGTTTCATTGCTTATTTACTGTGACTCACCAAGCTACTGAAGACAATATAGGATATGTTAATAGAATTTATCATTCAAGTGAAGTGTAGACACACTATGGTGAAGGAAAGCAATGTAGTGAGCCCTATGTGGCAAAAATCTGGGTGGCAATGATTCAACATCAACCTGTCCTGAACATCTGTTCTGTCTATGAGCACATTTGAGAATCCTTCTCAGATGCTTTTGAAGTTACCTAGCTTTCTGAAATTCTCTGGTTGTAATAAAACAGAAAAGAATAGTTACAGATTTCACTAAGGTCATCTGCTTTGCCAATATGACAGTTCTTGCTCAAAGTTTACACTAGGACAGAATACTATTGTTCTTATTAACTTTGACCATTTCAGTATATAACTCTCATCCGCAAATGTATCAGCTTAAAAGTGCCTGATTAGGTGCATAAATATTGTTTAATTCAGAAACTGCATACTTTGCTTGGCCCACGGTATTATGAAAGCAGTGTTCTAGCCACCAAGAAACTGAATTTCAAGTACTGGCCTTCTTTTTTTTCATTCTTGAAGGAGATAGACTCACTACATTATGCCAACTTGCTTTATTTGCATGTGGTTTTCTATACAAACATTACTTATCTCTCTGGCAGATGGAAAATGGATAGTCCTCAATTTGGAATTTAATACTAGTACACTAAACATTCAAATTAGCATTTAGCCTCTTTCTCATTTTTGCGAGTTTTACTTAGCATTTAATATTTTGCATAAATTAGTTTTAACCTAGTAATTATTGGAACCAGGGATACTTGTGTTATGAGTCACACTGAAATTTTTCTTAGTTTCTTGGTATGGACGTCTGTCTGCGTTTCACAGTGTATTTTTTATTCTCACCAAATATAGAGATTTAAATGACATTTTTAAATAAATCCTGAGGATAAGTAATTTTGTAATTTCAGGCTAATAGTCTTCCACAGCTCTCATCACAAAAAGAAAAAAAATCATGATGTCAGCATATTATAGACTTGGATAAAATGTTTCTGTATGCATTACAAGCAATTTATTGATTTTAAGCTTGCGCTTATAAGTAATTCATGAGCTCTGATTTCACATTACTTTTTGTATGAGTAATTCATGAAGCTGAATTTCTTATTTATTCTGACATAACTTTAAAACTGAATCCATTACAGTCAGTTTTTAAAAAGCTTTTGTGGAATAACATGCAAGAAAAGTTATTTGAACTTTCATTTTCTTTTAATCACCCACAAAGAGTGGGTAATGAACTGTTAGAAGAAAAAGTGGTACTCTACAAAATCATGCCATCTCTTTTAAGAGACAGATGGTAATAACTGTCTCATACTGCTTTATGTCATATTCATAATGATCAGATTACTTTTACAAATTATTAACAATTTTTTTTTTAAATCCTAAACAACTTTGCTATGTCATGACAATGTAGTTACTTACCATAAAATATGAAACAGCCCAAGTCTGCTTGAAGGATGATATCACGGTACCTGAGACAGAAACTAAGTTGTCACCAAAAATCCATTTTTTTCAAAAAATAAGGTAGCCTGAAAACCATATGCTCCACAGAAAGAAACTTACAGCAGGTCTGGATGGCAGTTTTCTCTGGAGTTGAAGAAGGTAAACTGCCATGTATTCTCATATCCCTCATGTCCTTGGTAACTATGGGCATACATCATATTTTATGGACTTTATTCAGCAAAACTAGTCTAGGTTTTTGTTGTTTTTCCTTATGTTTACCTCTTCGTCAGCTGTTTGTTTAGAAACAAAGACAAATGAAGTGACATTGATATTGATATTTTTAGACGTCTGACAGTTTCTGTAAGCAGAAATCTGTTGACGCATTTGTCCTGCTATAATTGAGCCCTTTAATTGTTGTGTGATTTAGTCCACTTCCTGTGTCTCTACAGAAGTTCCTGAACAAGCAAGAACAAAACAGAGCAAACAAAATATGAATATACTTTTCAGGAAAAAAAAAATGTAGTCTCTAACTATACTCTTAAATAAGATTCTTTTCTGTACAGTTAAATGTGAATTTTCCTTCCATAGCTCTTCAGAAAACCAAATAATTTTATAATTTCACCACTGGTTCATTTTAGGAAAGTAATAAATGATTTGACTGTCCTTAGGATCTCAGCACTTGAGGAAAAATCATTGGAAAATAGTGTATACATACCAGAAGCAATTCTCTGTGTCTGGTATCACTGGCAGATGGACCATTCAGTTCTTTCATTACTGATGATTTGTGAATGAACAAAAACACATCCTATTTGAGTAATGAACTACGACCTGAAGTTTTTAATAGGGCAATAATATGGTGAAAGCTGGAAAAACAGAAAGAAGAATGGGATGCTCACAAACATTTTCAGAAACAGATAGAAGATTCTCAAAACTTTGGGGAGTGGCGGTGGTTAAAGAAGCTTTCTTCACTGGCCTTGCTCTTCTGAAGAAATTACCTTAACCACTTGCAAAGATTTACACTTCTTTAAGAAAAGATGGTAGAAATGGCACAATGCATATAGCTCAGGTATTATTATTCTCAATTAATTTGGTTCTAGAGAAGTATTTTAACATATTGCTTTAAAAATAATCTGTAACTTTTTTGTTTCACATTTTAGTTTCATGCTGGTGCACTAGCATATCTCTTGCTGAGTTACTTTTCTGCTGATATTTCGAAAAGATTACTTTAGTAAATCTAGCCCTAAAATATCTGATTAGACAGTTTTAGTAAGTATTCTTTTTTCACTAGTGACTTCTTGAGTATGGTTAATAATAGCTATCACACAATTCTGTTTCTAACCTCCACTTTCTCAAAAGTTTCTCTTTGCTATGTAAAGAAACACTGACAAAAACTGTTTTCAGTATCAGCAGTAAAGCTCCATTTTTTCCCCTGCTCATACTGAGCCCATTATTAGCTGTTGATTCGTAATTTTAGCTTAATATTGTTATGTTTTAAAAAGACTCTATTGTTTTATATTGTCTACAATACAGTCAGTGGTGAAAGCAACTTTCACATTTCTTTGGAGACCATCTAACCACACTAACATTGGTGGCAGCTTTCTGCCTGGAAGTGCTGGACAGTCATTTATTGATTTCCAAACATCTGACACTCAGAAGTCTTGAATTCCAAACATGTAGAGAATGAATTCATTATCTGGTCTTACTCTGTACTTTTTTCTCAGCCTTCATTTGAGATAAATACATTCAGCATGAGAGCGGTTTGAGAAGGCTGTGATGAGTAGTATGCTACAATTGGTGAAGGCTACAAAATCATCAAGGTGTACTACTCCCCAATAACTGTAGAGCTTTCCAATAACATAGGATAAAAGGAAATGTTTACATTCGGAAAATGGAAGATTTCTAAAACTTATCAACATCTCATCTAAACCAGACTGATGAAACATAAATATAACAAACTGAAGCAGAACTAAATAAACCTAAAACATTCAAGAAAGCTAAATCTTGTGTTTAAATGCAAAATACTCCACTATCTTTCAACATATACAGAATTTATTGAGCTGGAAGGTGTAAAAAAGTATGTGTAATGTAATAGAACTGCTTGAAGTCAGAAAGTAAAATAAAAAAATCTCTAAAGCCTATCAAACACCTCATCACCTTCAAATGCAAATGCACAAGCCCAGTATAATTGACATCGAATGAAGCAAAAGGAAGATAAGGATTCAAGTTCTTGGTTCCTAAAGGTTAAAAAATAGAACACTTTGAAGCATCCATAATACTTTTACTGTCTCACACATACATTAAACCCATCCCTGTACTCTAAAACATTTTATTATTTTCCACTGTGGAAATATTAAGCTTTTTTGTAATGTTCTGTTAAGATCGTTTGTAAGTTTGTTGTAGCTGTATAAATCTTGCAATACATTAATTGATCTATACATCTTTCGCACAAAACGGGAGGAGGGCTATTAAACAGGATTAAAAAACAATCAAATACTAAAAGCCTTTATTTTCATCTTCTCTTAGGTAGACCTCTTCAGCTGGTCAAGCCTGTTTCATCCCTTTACACTTGTCGAGGGGTTCTGAATCTCCACAACAGAAAGAAAACATCTTTTCACTGACCTTAGGTATTCACTGATTTTGAAATAATGTATTTCCTTGGCTTCTTCATTCCTCAGCCACGCAAACCAATTTTCCCCCTTATTTATAAATTGTCCATCATTAATGTGAATAAAATGCATCATTTTTTCTTTTTGTCTCTAACAATAAGGCTTTTGTATCATAAATGTGGTAAGAAACTAGACTGCTTTCCATACACTGACCAGTAATATGTCCTCACTCATTAGATTAAAAAGATAGGTATAAAAAACACCCAAAGGAAATGCATGCGCGTTGTGGATTTGCCATTCCATTTGTTTTCAACACTAAGTAGTGATACGATTTCAAAATTCTCCTTGATCTATTAAAAAAAAACAAAACAAACCTATCTCATCTCTGATCTGATATTTTTATTATGTACTTTATGCAAAGGTACTTAGCCTTTGCCACTGAGTGAACTCATACCAAAACCACTAATCAGTAAAGGCATGATTATCTTGTATTGCATTGGGAAATACTTCTTTTCAGATTCTGTTATCTTTATTTTGCAATTTCAGAATTCTGGAAGTTGAAGTTTCTCTAGAAGGCAGGGGGGCCATAGAGAGCTGGTTAATATTCAAGAACCGCTTCCTCCAAGCTCAGGATCGGTGCATCCCGATGAAGAAGAAGTCGAACAAAGGAGGCAGGAGACCTCCGTGGATGAACAAGGAGGTCACAAAAAAACTCAAAGGGAAGAAGGAAGTTTACAGGATGTGGAAAAAAGGATTGGCTACTTGGGAGGAATACAGGACTGTTGTCAGAACATGCAGGGATGCAACACGGAAGGCTAAGGCCTGCCTGGAATTAAACCTGGCAAGGGAGGTGAAGGACAACAGGAAAGGCTTCTATAGGTACATTGGGAGCAAAAGGAAGACTAGGGAAAATGTGGGCCCGCTGCTGAACGAGGCGGGTGACCTGGTGACGCTGGACACGGAGAAGGCAGAGTTATTGAATACCTTCTTTGCTTCAGTGTTCACTGCTAGGACTGGCCCTCAGGACTCCCAGACTCTGGAGATAAGAGAGGAAGCACGGACAAATGAAGACTTGCCCTTGGTCAATGAGGATTGGGTTAGAGAGCAGCTAGGCAAACTGAACACGCACAAATCGATGGGTCCCGATGGGATGCATCCACGTGTGCTGAGGGAGCTGGCGGAGGTAATTGCTAGGCCACTCTCCATCATCTTTGAAAAGTCGTGGAGAACAGGAGAGGTGCCTGAAGATTGGAGGAAAGCCAATGTCACTCCAATCTTCAAAAAGGGCAAGAAGGAAGACCCGGGAAACTACAGGCCAGTCAGTCTCACCTCCATCCCTGGAAAGGTGATGGAACGGCTCATTCTGGAACTCATCTCCAAGCACATGGAAGAGGAGAAGACTATCCGGAGTAGTCAACATGGATTCACCAAGGGTAAATCCTGCTTGACCAATCTGATAGCCTTCTATGATGGCATGACTGGCTCGGTGGACGAGGGGAGAGCAGTGGACGTTGTCTACCTTGACTTCAGTAAGGCTTTTGACACTGTCTCCCACAACATCCTCATAGGAAAGCTCAGGAAGAGTGGCTTAGATGAGCGCACAGTGAGGTGGGTCAAAAACTGGCTGAATGGCAGAGCGCAGAGGGTAGTGATCGGTGGTGCGGAGTCTGGTTGGAGGCCTGTGACCAGCGGTGTTCCCCAGGGGTCAGTGCTGGGTCCAGTCCTGTTCAACGTATTCATCAATGATTTGGATGAAGGGACAGAGTGTACCCTCAGCAAGTTTGCTGATGATACAAAGCTGGGGGGAGCGGCTGACTCACCGGAAGGCTGTGCTGCCATTCAGCGTGACCTGGACAGGCTGGAGAGTTGGGCGGAGAGGAACCTGATGAAGTTCAACAAGGGCAAGTGTAGGGTCTTGCACCTGGGGAGGAACAACCCCATGTGCCAGTACAGGCTGGGGGTTGACTTGCTGGAGAGCAGCTCTGCGGAGAAGGACCTGGGAGTGCTGGTGGACAACAGGCTCACCATGAGCCAGCAGTGTGCCCTTGCGGCCAGGAAGGCCAATGGCATCCTGGGGTGCATTAAGAAGAGTGTGGCCAGCAGGTCGAGGGAGGTGATCCTCCCCCTCTACTCTGCCCTGGTGAGGCCGCATCTGGAGTACTGTGTCCAGTTCTGGGCTCCCCAGTTCAAGAGAGACAGGGAACTACTGGAGAGAGTCCAGCGGAGGGCCACAAAGTTGATTAGGGGAGTGGAGCATCTCTCTTATGAGGAAAGGCTGAGAGAGCTGGGTCTGTTCAGCCTGGAAAAGAGAAGGCTGAGAGGAGATCTGATCAATGCTTACAAATATCTAAAGGGTGGATGTCAAGAGGACGGGGTCAGACTCTTCTCAGTGGTGCCCAGCGACAGGACAAGGGGCAATGGGCACAAACTGGAACACAGGAAGTTCCACCTGAACATGAGGAGGAACTTCTTTACTGTGAGGGTGACAGAGCACTGGAACAGGCTGCCCAGAGAGGTTGTGGAGTCTCCTTCTCTGGAGATATTCAAAACCCGCCTGGATGCATTCCTGTGCAACCTGCTCTAGGCTAACCTGCTTTAGCAGGGGGGTTGGACTAGATGATCTCTAGAGGTCCCTTCCAACCCCTACCATTCTATGATTCTATGATTCTATGATTCTATGAATATTATGATAACCTTCAATGATCATAAACAAGCAGTCATGAACTGAAACCCAGGGATGTCTGAAGAGGCTGAAATGAGAGAATATTTTGATATGATGATGTCTTCACAATGTGTATAGTAAAAACAAAGGAAATAGAAACTACAATCAGATTATGTAAAGCAATTTTAAAAATTTGTTGCAAAATAAGACAATTAATGTGATTATATTAATTAAAAAATCCCATAAGTTAGCTTCTATTTTCTTTTCTAAATGTATAAGTTATGGCTGATTTTTAAGCCTACTTAACACACAGGGTATTTAAGATGAACATATGTGAACTCAGCAGGACTGAAAATGAGCCCATGTGTTTATCCGCCTAAAACAGAATTTAAATGCTAATTTTAGGTACACAAGAAAACCTAAAAAACTATGAGAAAAATTGGCTACATGGTCTTTATGTTTGTGACTCATTCACTTGATATGTCTGGCCATCAGCACAGATAAGTGCTTGGAACTTGAGTGACAGAAGTGAAAATTTTGGGTATCTGCTACTTTCCTGGCAAAGCAGACTTAGCAGGAATACCCACTAGTGGGTATTCAGGACTCCCACACTGCCTAAGTGGATATTCCTGAAGGTTGTGCATACATCGTTGTTTCTGAAATTACCTAGAAACACCTGAAAGTTGAACAGCTCTCTGCTAAGGCAGTAGGTAAAGCCCAAACTTCTCAAACTGCACATTTTTTAATCTTTAATATTACATACTTTTATTCAACATACCATTTCCTGTCTGTGTAGACACCATCCCTATTACCCTCAAGTGATGCTGATTTTCTGAGGATGGGGAACGATTTGTATGACATCACGTGTTATAAAGGGAATTCTCTTGAAGCTGCCACTAAACTCTTTCTTTGTGGCAACATGTGCCTTCTTTCCCCATGCAGTCTGGACATGCAAAATGGTTTGCCTGCCCATCTCCCCTGCAGTTAAATATGACTTCTTCAATGACATTTCTTATCTACAACAAATCCTCACTCCTCTATGTATTTGTCTTTAATTAGTGCTTCTCTTCCTGACTTTCTCCATGACTGGAGTTTTTTTGGTGTCTGACTTATGAAATAAGTTGTCAGATGCCAAGTGGAACAACTCTGACAGGCAAAGCATGTGTTTGGAAATAGGAGAATGGTGGATACCAGCAGCTATCCTCTGTTTCATTGTGTAAGTGCTTGTGTTTAACACAAAACATTTGCTCAAACTCTGCAAAATTCGGTCATAAAGCAGAGCTATTGTCACTTGGTACTCCATGACATGGTGTTGTTTGAGCTGTATACTATGATCAAGGGCAAAAAATGTAACAGATTTAAAAGCCGATTAAGCCACTGAAGGAAAAGCATTGAAAAATCATTTTCTTTGGTTTTTGTGACAGTAAAAATCAAGTCTAAATAACCCTAATTTGATGAAGAAAAGCAAAACCATTGGAAAGAGCCCAATCCGCACTTCTTAACCCGCTCTGTTGTGGAGACATGCAATGAAAAATTACATGACAGTTGCTGGTATCCACGAGCCTCCTGTTTCAAAATAACAAATCTACACTTGCTTTTATAATGGTAAACTTTTCCTATTTTACCACAAACACAACCATGATTGAACCACATCCTTTTTTCTTATTGTGACAAATACTCCGCTTAATTGAAGAGGCTTACTGTGTATTTATTTTGTCACTGACATTTTCTTTGAAATTTGTCTAATACTCAGTCCATTTTTTGTGATTAGGCCTACATTAGTTAAAATTTTCGTTCTTTGACTCAAAAAGCCTTTGACTGATGTCCAACAGTCACAGTTGCAATGCAAAATTTTCTGGTGTGGACTAATTTAATCATCTGTTGTTTGACAATGCAATCATTTATTATACATTTATTTAAAAATATACTCCGCGCATGTATATTTTAAGGGCTAACCATTTTCCATTCTGATTTTCCACCAATATGATTTAGTCTGCAGTTCTTTCTTGTACTTAATCTAAAACTCTACTCCTGCAGCTGTGAGGCAGAGTTATCAGGTATCACTATTTCAGGAATCACTCTTTATTTCATCCACTGGTTGCACAACCAATGGGTTCTGTTTACAAATTCAGCCCACAGCAATCTTCTAAAAAAAAAAGTAGTCAAAAGGAAAGGTAAACATTTTCATATTGTTTTGTCACTGACCTCTTCTGAAATAAAAGTTTGAGAGTGTACTTTTAAAATATTAATTGTCGTTCATGGGCATTAGTCTGCTGTATTTAAGATGTTCAGATTATATTGTGCGCAGGGAGAACTTATAATACGATGGCAAGCAGACTCTGGCTTGTCCTTTAAATTTCCACATAAAGCCCGTTGTGGTATAGGCCCCGCTTCGCCCTACTAACAAGCCACATTGCAATGTCAGATCATCCATCACCATGTAAGAAGAAAGAGCTGTGATAATTGGGCACTCTCCAACTTTGCCTGTTGGTACAGTGAGCCAAGATATGAAGTAATACGGTACCTCTCTGTCCTGGGATGAGCACAGCAACTTGGGACAATTAGGCACTCCCTAACTGCACCTGGAACTCCTAATGCAAATACAGTGAGTTGAAGTAATGGGACACTCCCTGACCGTCTCTGGAACTCCTGTTGCCCAGGAAATGTACCTAAATCTTCTCCTGCATGGGTTGCAGCCCACATCTGAGAGATGCCAAGACTAATTATCTGACAAGAATTGTGGCCACGAAACTATAACGTTGACCAAAGCCAATCATCTTGCTAGTCTATAAATAATAGTCCTAAAGCGAGACCCTTTGAGCTCTCCTGGACCAAAGCAGGCTGTGACTGTGCATCTCCCTCTGAACTCGGATGCCTCTCCGAGGAGTTTCCAAAAGGTTCCGCAAAGTAATTGGATCCTTCATTGACAAACGCCACCAAAGTAAAGAGTGAATAAGTCACTGCGTTTAGATTTTCACGAAGGGTTTTCACGGATTGAAGTAGCGAGTAGCTCACTGTTACTTGACTCTGTGTGATTTTCTAAGAATATTGGGTCCTGAATTTAACATCTTAATCAAAGTTTAACCTCTATACCTGTATGAGTATGTGTGTGTATGCATGTGGTTTAAGTTAGGAAACTTTCAATCATTCGCTGAGTTGTTTTAACTGTTGATTATTGATTACTGAATAAGTATTGCTAACCACATAATTTAGTTTATGATTTACTTTATTAGTGCTAAGATACCATTTATTGCTGCTATTAATTGTTATAAGACCCATACTTACACGTTAAATCACTCTCACTGAAACCCCAACACTACACTCCTTTAGTTATAAACCATTGACCAAGTCTGGGGCTAAGAGTGGATCCAGCCGCACCCAGACTCCTCCCTAAGGGAGAGTTTAGAAAGCAAGGATGTCCGCTCTGAACCTCGTGACTCAACAGGAGGCTTCCATTACCCCTGTATTAGACAAAAACTGTTGACCAAGTCTGGGACTAAGACTGGATCCAACCACACCCAGACTTCTCTGAGAAGGAGTTTAGAAAGCAAGGGGGTCTTTTCCGAAACTCGTGACTCAACGGGAGAGCACTCCTTATACCCTTTTCCCTAAATCCTATGTACATCACTCCAACCCAACCCTGACTCGGATTCCCTATCTGACCACTGTATAATCATTTCTCTCTGCACCCACCTCGCCATTCACTGTGACAGTTGCACCTAAGCACCACTCTGACCCAATTCCCTTTCACAATCCCTTCACATGGTAAGTAATAGAGTCAATCTTGCCATCGAATTCTGTAAAGTCATGCTTTTTACAAACATATTAAAAATCACCTTTCCCTCATATCTTTGACAGGGATTATTTGAGTGACCATTAAACCTTAACCACTCTCCCCCATGACAAATCCTCAGCAGAATTCACAAGCCCATGGACTGAGAGGGGCTCCAGCACCAGCAAAGCTTTACTGCAGAGGTGTGCTGGTGTGTCCAGAGCTGCTGGGTATATTACAGAAAGACAACTTCATGAGCATGTAGTGGAACTAGAAGTACACACAGAAGTTTTTAGAGATGCAGCTGAGGCAGGAAAAAATTGCAGAGAACAGAAGTTAAACACGGTCTTAGATCTTCCACTGAGTACACAACTTGTTTACTGAAGAACTTTACTGTGAAAAGACAGAGTAGAAATCAACTACATCATAGATTGCTAATCACGACATTAGTCACAATCTACATTTTTTTCACTGCATGAAGCAAACTGAGAAGCATGGATCAAAACAGAAAATAATTGTTAATATATGGCTTATTATGGCTCACAAATAAGGAATTTATTCATTGCTAGTGCAGACCATCTAATCCGATGGCAAGAAGTAGGGTCAAAGAAAATAATTCCAGTATGGCATCTATGAAAAATAAATACTAGCTGCCACAGAAGCTATGTAAGTATACAGTATTAGTAGGCATAACAATGATCGCAGGATTGAAGTAATAACATCATAGTAAAGAATATAACATAGCTATAATAGTAATGAGGTGGATTACTGGACTGTGCCAGCAAATTAAATAGCACTGTTTTCCAGGTTTCCATACTTAAGATAAAGTGAAATGCTTAAAGTACAATAAAAGCTTTGTATTTTATTATTAATGTACCAGTGCCACTTCCAATTGAGAAAACAATTAGAGATTCATTTGAAAAGAGCACGGCCCTGAGGCTTCAGAAATGTGAAGACATTGAAATAATTCCAATAGTTCCTCTTTGCTGTAGGACTGAAAGGGGAATTATCCACTCACTCATTAATTACTTCTAAGGCAATAATGAAATTGTGTACAGAAATAAACTAAAAGGTAAAAGAATATAAATTAAATCAAACATTTTAAACTTTGCTTTAACATTACAAAACATCATCATGTGACTACCTTTTCAAAACCCTGTTCCATCTACAAGTTGTCAACAGACAAGACAAATATTTTTGAATGGATATTCACATGTCTCATATATTGCATAATGCAGAAAAATATACTATAAGCAATCAAGTTGGGGTGGGTTGTTTGGGTTTTTTTTATTATACAGGCTCCAAAATCAAGATATTAGCATTCAAATTTTTCAGAAATACAGTCACATTCCTCTTTATCAACTTCAAATATTCAGTGTTGAGGCATGATCTGGAACTATGATGACTGTTGGGAAAATAAAGGCAGAGTGTAAGACACAGGCATAGAGAAGAAGGAGCAACGACTGGAACAGATTAGCACTGAAGCTGAACATAAACAAATTAACTAACAAAATACATGTCTGCTGATCCTCTCAAGCCCCAGATAAAACCAGAAACACAGCAACATTTTCATCACTGTTGTATCACCTACAAGCTCTTGGCAGACATTCTGCTCACAGGGACCACTTTGTCTTGACACAGGCATATTTATCTGAGAACTTTTAACACTGAACTGTGTTCTACTTCTAGATAGTTGTGCTAAATGAAAGGAGAGAACACTTAATGAGGAGCAACTCTACAGTACCTAAACACCTACATTCAACTGCAGCCAAAACTAATAGCAGGCAAGCATGCCTCTCACCATGGGCGTTTTGGTAAGAAGAAATCAGAGATAAAATTTTCTTCCCATGTAATCTCCCACAGGCCAAGTTCTCAGCAGGATTATTCTTTCCAAGTGATTCCTGCAGCTTCAATGAGAAGTAATTAGCAACAAGAAGCAAGTAAGAGAACAGCACCATCCCAAATATGTTCAGGCTGGTCAGATACACTTACCGTAATTTAAATAAGTACTTTCAAATCTGCAGACAGAAATGATACAAAACATCCAACTCAGTTCTCAACTATTGTTCATACAGTTTCATTTTTCTTGTCATCATTGACAGACACAAAGGTGAGCAGACAACACACTTTATAACCTCCCAGAGATGTGTGCTTTAAGATTTACAATGTCACTTATTACTTCTCTATGAAGAAGTAATTATTTTAAGCCTACTATGTTCATCTTTTTAACAGTTGAAAAAATTGACATCTTTAAAGCACATCAAAATTCTACATATGGTAGAGCAACAGAATGGTTTAGGAGATAATCACATCAGGGAGCTGCTGTCACCTTGCAAAGTTTTATTTCTATTAGGACCTAATCAGTAACTCAGTGAGTGCATGATAATGCAGTGAATCAGAAGCCAATGTTTTTGCTTCATGAAGGAAGCAAGCATTCACAAATGTGAAACAGAAGTGGTGTAATGTTCAAATGCATCAAATAGTATCACTGGGCAGAGCACAAAGAAGTAAGCCTACAAAAACTGCTTTTCCCTACCAATTACATCAGACTACAGAAAAAATAGTGTAGAAGTTCATCAATATATTTTAAGGGACAAATCAACAGGTCCTTTCATTTCCGGAATGGGATATAGTCAGGGAAAAAATGCTTTTAAATCACTACAGTGGAATACCGGTTATGTAGAGAACTCACATATGGAGATGAAACACAAATTATGCAAATATAGAGTAAAGGCACATATGCAATTCTACTGATACAAGAACCCATTTAAAAGCACTATAAATATACTAACCCTTCACATTTTAGTATACTTGGATCTATTTGAGCAACTATTTTTGCAACAGAAACTAGGACCTAAGCCTCTTTTCCCTGTTAGTCAATCAAAACTAATTGAGAAAAATCAGGCCATAATTTGTTCTTTCAAAACAGGTTTTATACCAGTGCACTTATTTGAATTATAGTGGCAAACAGGAAGAGCAACAGCTGCTGACTGATGTTTCAGCAGTCTTATTGGCAGTTTCACACACAGGGTTAAGTGGGAATTTTATGAAATGATACTGGCCTTTAAAAGCTGTCCATGCTGTTCTGAAAGGTGGAAAAGTCAAAAAGAATGGATGCTTCTATTTCAAAAGAAAAAGGAAAAAACAAACAGATAAAACCTATTATTTTTGTCCAGTGAAGATTGTGTGCATATTTTCTCCACAAACTTCTTGTAATACATCTTTAACCCAGATCCTTATGAAAATAAGCTTCTGCAATTAGTGTCTTTCTGTGTGCCTGTATATATAGATGCCAGTTTTGGGTCTTTTGGTAAATTCAATCAAATTAAGCACTGTAGGAAAGCTCAATGTATAATTACATTCCTAGAAGATTCCTGAAAATTTTGAGTGCATAGACAGAAATCCAGCTAATTGGCTGAAATAGTTGCTAAGCCACTCTCAACTGTATTTCAAAAGTCATGCTATGCAGGCCAAATCCCCTGTTACTGGAAAAAGGAAAACATTATGTGCATTTTTCAAAAGAGTTAAGAAAGAGTATCCTGAGAACTATCGACCAGTCAGCCTCACCTCTGTGTGTGGTACAATCATGGAGCAGATCCTCCTAGAAGTTATGTTGAAGCATACAGAAGACAAGGAGGAAATTGGAGACTGACAACAAGGCTTCAACAAGGGCAAATCATGCCTGACTAATCTAGTGGCCTTCTGCAGTGGAGTGACTGCATCACTGGAGAAAGGAAGAGATATGGATGTCGTCTACTTCACCTTATGTAAGACCCCTAATATGGTCCTCCACAACATTATTGTCACTAAATTGAAGAGACACAGGTCTGACAGCTGAACTGTTAGATGGGTAAGGAGCCGGCTTGATGACCACATACAGAGATGTTAATGACTAAGTGGAAACAAGTTACGAGTTCTGTCCTTCAAGATCCTTACTGGGACCAATACTATTTAATATCTCTATCAATGACGTAGACAGTGGGATTGAGTGCACCCTCAGCAAGTTTGTGGATGACATCATGCTGGCAAGTGCAGTTGATTAACTTGAGGGAAGGGATATCATCCAGACGGACCTTGACCGTCTTGAGGAGTAAGTTCATGTAAACCTCATGAAGTTCAACATGGCCAAGTGCAAGATCCTACACTCATTTTGGGCAATCTTAAAAATTAATACAGACAGGGAGATGAATGAACTGAGAGTAGACCTACAGAGAAGGTCTTGGACATACTGGTGGATGAAGAATTGGATATGAGCGAGCAACATGTGCTTGCAGCCCATAAAACTAATCCTATCCTGGGTTGCATAAAAGGAAGGGTGGTCAGCAGGTCAAGGGAGATGATTCTCCCCCTCTACTCTGTTCTGAGACCCCATCTGGAGTGATGCATCGAGCTCTGGGGCATGCAGCACATGGACCTGTTATGGTGGGTCCAGAGTAGGACCATGAAAATGATCAGAGGGCTGGAACATTTCTTCAATGAAGAAAGGCTGACAGTGTTGGGGTTTTCAACCTGGAGAAGAGAAGGCTCCAGAGAGACCTTATTGCGATTTCTCGATACTTTAAAGGGGCTTATAAGAAAGATGGAGAGAGAGTATTTACTAGGCCCTGTAGAAACAGGACAAGGGACAATGGTTTTAAACTGAAAGAGGGTAGATTTAGCTTGAACAGAGCTACGATTCTCTGAAAAATTTGTTGATCTTCTTAAATGTGTAATATTGCAGCATAAAGAACTACTTTGAGTAAAAATCTTGTCTATAAAATTACAGCTTAAGGGGAAGCAATATGACAGAATTTTGTATTAAATTTAAATGATTGCTTTATATTATTTGTACTGTTTTATATAATGATTTATATTATTTTGGATTAAGCAATATCAGCCTGATTGCTAAAGAGGTTGTGTTTGTATCAAGACACCTTTCACTTCAAATCCTTTCAAGGATGGAGTGGAAGTTTCCATAAAATCTTAAGGTAAAGACTTTTTGGGGGACAATTTACTCTGGATGAAGATTCAAGTAATTTTAGAACATAAAATTATGGCTCAGGCCATCTTTCTATACACAGTAAAAATTCACCAGTGATCAAACTCCTAACAATAACTTTATGCACAACCAATTCCTTTGCATATTGATACTGCAGCTGAAATACTCTTCTAAATTATAATACCAACAAGTGGCCATTTCCTTGGAATGTAACAGCACAAACAGTCCTCAGGCTGAACTTTAGACATCTATTTAGATGAACACAGAAAATATATACTAAAAGCAAAATGAATCCAAAAAGTTGCCTTGGATTTATCCTGAAGAACAAGTACAATGGGTTTGTGTACTGATGAAAGCTAGAAGTTTGTCAAGGAAGAAATGTTCTCTGACCAACCAGCAATTTTTAGGTTTTTTCTTCTCCCTAATTGTTATAGCCTTTAGGCGCTGATCCAAGAAGTGCTCTGTCTTTTGTGGTTCAGATCTGAGACCTCTGCCAGAGCCATCTCTGCGTTCAGAAAAATTTTTTACAAGATCTGTCAGTACAAATATACAGATGTGTACATCTGGTGACAAAAAGCAAGCCTGGATATCCATCAGCCATTCAGTGGTAAAACATCACTCAACAAACTACATTTGTTTCGATTACGCTACCATATTCCTCCCTTACCAGATTTCATCTTTAAAGACTTGTGTGATTGTCCATAATGACAATGGTTCAACCAGCCAGTCAGCACTTACATGAAAATTTCCAAAAGCTGAAGGTAAAGGTCAACATCCTGTTAAATTTCACTGTGATGCACAGAAATTGATTGGTCAAAATATCTGTGTCAGTATCATTCTGCTAATTGCAATACAGAATAATTCAAAAGTACATGCTGAGATGTTCTACTGTCTCAGAAGTACATGTTCTAATTAGTATAAGTCTTAATTTGTAATTGCTGTTACATTTACATAAGTCTTTGGGATTCTGCTCTCTCTTTTCATATTTAAATTATCGATCATGTCTTTTTTTTTCAGTTCTGTTTAAGTTAAACTACTGTTGAAGTAAAAGACTTTACTTTCAACTTCCATCTTCCATTTTTTTCTATTTGTTTTAAGAAATGTTACCTACATCCACAAAATCAAAAAAATTGAACATACAGATTAAATATTGATTCCAGAATGTTTGGGGGAGAATATGAAGGAAAGCAATTTACCAACAGGCATTATAAAAACCTGAATTCAGCCAGTAGATACAATGTAATTTGTGTGTGCATTTAAATACACATTTCTTCTCCAGTACTTATGATTTTATAAAGGAAGCAGTGTCTTGAATCACAGACTGCTAATGATATTGAAATACACAGCTTTCATTGATATCAACAGTCATTAAGCTTCTAATTATCTTTGTGAATGTGTGCTTCAAGTCGGTGTCAGAGACATGATTCCATCTCTTGGAATTATCCAGCCTAAATTAAAAGCAATTTGCCAAGCCATTAGAGTCATCAGGTCTTCCATGAGTTCTGCTGAAAAGATAATCAGAAGAGTAAGTAACAATTTCATACCTATTTTTTGTGCCTTTGAAAATTTCTTACACCCATGAAGTTATTTTAGTCATTTGAGTACAGATCCTTTTCAAGGGAGAACAGTCAGCAATTCATTAAGTCAATTTTTTTTCNCACAATTCCCTCCTGTTTCATACGTTGTTTGTTCACAAAGGACATGTACATTAATTATTCTCCATGGAAAAATCTCATAACTTTAGAACTTAAAAATAGCTCCAGCTTTAGTAAGTTATCACATTTTATTGGGATATAATGAGGACAAGAACAAGTAAAGTAACTAATTCAAGTAATTGCATGCACTACTCACTGAAAAAGTACTCTGAAATCACCTCCGTGTGTTAATATGCCCACATAAAAGTTGTCACATGCAATTTAAGAGATTTACAAAAAAAATTGTATTTACAGGCATACACAGAACATATTTTTTCCAAAATTAAGTAAATTTTTTTTTTTTTTAGACCAAGACCATTCATCACCTGATGATGTTTTACATGTCTAGAATCAATAATTGTTGTCTTCATAATTCACACCCAGGGGACCATTGAGTGGAACATTCAAATATTTGTCCTATTCATACAAAGTTTAGACTTAAGAAGAAGGTAGCACATCCACAAATAGCCTTTAAAAATGGTTAGGTGAGCATTCTCAGAAGACGAACGTATCTGGGTATTTGAAGAGTATTTTACTATCGGAACACTGACAAACAACCTGCAAAACATAAGAGTCTGCTCTTAGTAATGTACCCAGCATGGCTATTTTGCCTCTCTCTCTCTCTTTAGCTAAAGGATAACTGATTTGAAGGATAACCTCTGAATTCTGAAAGTCAACGGGCAAGATTGTCATAAGATCCAAGAGTTTTGTGTCTGATCATACAATATTGAAGTGAAATGTGGCTTTCCTTTCCTACAAATGTGTCAAACCTGTCTGTGTTGGGAATCTCCTTACATTTCAGCCGCTTACCACATCTGTACCTAGAACAGAGCCCCTTTGGCAAGAAAAGATGTCTACAGCAGTGGCACTTGGTCATTACAATTAACTTTTTCTACATTGCTGTATTAGCACAGCTGATGCTAGTCTCCAAACTTTGAATGCCCTAACATAGTCTTAACACTTCTCAGCTACAGATAACCCCTGAAGCCCCAGAGCAATGATGGTTTGCTGATTTTTTTCCATCCTTCCAGACTTATGAATGGTTTAAATTAACATTTCCAACAAAATATCCATAGGTGTTTCTTCTGTGGGGAGTTGTGTGCTCTTCTGCATCCTTCTTGTACATCCTTTCAAAAAAAAAGGCCTGTCTTCATAATCTTTGGGAGGGGTGGGGGTGGTTCAGTTTTACTTTTTGAATGCAAGTTTGAACAGAGCAGAAGACAAATCTGTGTGCATAAAGGCTAATATTAATTGCAGTTTAAGATACTGCCATTACTATATCTACAAGACATGATTATTCCACAGTCTCATTAGTTCATTGGTGGAGTGTGTGTCATATACAAACAGTTCATTAGTCATAGAATCATGGAATCATTTAAGTTGGAGAAGGCCCTTATGTTCATCAAGCCCAACTGTTAACCTAACACTACCAAGTCCACCACTAAACCATGTCCCTAAATGCCACATCTACACGACTTTTAATTACCTCCAGGGATGGTGACTCAACCAATTCCCTGGGCAGCCGGTTCCAGCACTTGACAACCTCTTCAGTGAAGAAATTGCTCCTAATATCCAATCTAAACCTTTCCTGCTGTAACTTAATGCTCTTTCCTCTCATCTTATCACTCGTTACTTGTGAAAAGAGACCAACACTCACCTTGCTACAACCTCCTTCCAGTTAGCTGTAGAAAGCAATAAATTCTCCCCTCAGGCTCCTTTTCTCCAGGCTAAACAACCTCAGTTCCCTCAGCTGCCCCTTCTCAGACTTGTGCTCCAGACCCTTCACCAGCTTCACTGCCCTTCTTTGGACACACTCCGGCACCAAAATGTCCTTATTGTAGTGAGGGGCCCAACACTGAACACAGGCGCAGCCTCACCAGTGCCAAGTATAGGTAGGTGATCACTTCCCTAGTTCTGCTGGCCACACTATTTCCAATACAAGGTAGGATGCTATTGGCCTTCCTGATGTTATGGCTCACGTTCAGCCAGTTGTCAACGAACACTCCCAAAGATTCTTTAACATAGTTAATTGTTGTATAGCCTTTCCCATCCCCTTTTGTCTACTGAACACAAACAGGAGTCCACAGTTACTAATTCAGATTACCTTTCTTGCTTCACTTAGAACAGTGAGGGTTGAACAAACTCTTGCTGTACACTGACAAAGAATCAATATAGGAAGCGAAGATAAAACAGCCATTTTGACCAGACAAGCACAGAGAGTAGAAAAGACAGAGAAAAGCCATAGTGGCATAATAAATGCAGAACAGATGGAAAATGTAACCATTCTGAACTTGAGACTGGTCTCGTTCAAACTACCAATCCGATAATAAGAAAATAAACAAATGAGAATGAAAAGTATCCAAATGTGGGATATATTCTACATTCTGAATGAAGGTACTGTTAGGAATTTAGGAAAGATTAAGCTAAGAAAGTCCCTGGCTCTGAGAGACAAACCAACTCATCAGAAAAATAAATGATGCCTTTTCACAGGATCTGTAGATAACCAAAGCTCCTGCAAATTGCAGTTCCTTCAGGAAATCTTTGAGATTACAAAAGGTTTAAGCAACTCCCACTGCCTCAGCTAATAATCTAATCAAAGAATTAGGAGAATTTTATATTGTAATAATTTTTAATGATATGTGAATTGTAGCATAAGCTTTGACTAATACAACTTAAAACAGACTGGGGGCTGTCCTCAGAAGCAACCTGCTCGCTAATCCTGGGTTGCATACAGAAGTAATACTGCCCTAGCACTAGGGCATTAGGACATATTGTGTAACGGAATAAAGTCATCAAAATCTTATGCAAGTTCATATCAAACTTCCATGCAGGGCACATATATTATCAGTAAGAGGAAACTGATGGTTTAAAAGCCAACCAACTGGCTTATGTTTACAGCTCTCTAAATGAACTGAGTTCTAAATTTTAACAACTCTGTAGTTAATAAATGGAATTTCATGTTTAATACTTTTGAGGTCCATCTGTATCGGTATCTTACAGAAAAAAAAAATCCTGGTTACACATAGATATTAGTACCTCTTGCTAGTTTCCATATATGTTAGTCCAAACTGCCACAGTATTAAATAATTTTATTAATGGTTCTTTGACATAAAGAGGGGAAAAAAACCCGAATTAGAAAATGTTTCTAGATAAAGAACGTAAGAAGAACGATAGAGGATGGTGTTACTAGTACAGTGGGAGGCATAAAGAAGGAAGAAAGATAGTGCAACAGAAGTAAGGAAACTGGACAGAGTTTGGAGCCATGTAGCCAGGAGACACAACAAACAAAGCTGCACATTTTAATATTGCAGTTAGGAAATACATAGGTTTAGTCATATGCAGAAAATAGCACTAAGGAAGCTGCCCTGCATGTTTCTTCTGCCTGTTCATACACTACTATAGTATTAAATCACAACTGATTCTCAAGTCAATGTGAAGCTTGATCGCTCCAACCTTTCCGTGTCTGATCCCTCAAGGACTACTGCCTTCGGCTAATGCTATGAAGAACTTCAGAATCAAAAGAGCATAGCCATTAAATTTACTACATAGTGCTGGCCAGTAAGGCAGCTGTAATTAGACATATCTGTAACAACAGTTCTGATTTCAAATTATTTAGACCTACCACCACACACGAAATAAAATTATGTCTGCAAAATTACTTGTTTGAAGGAAAGAAAGGACCACTTCTCTCACCTAAGCCCCTTGAACTAGTTCCACTTTACTAAGAGTGAAACTATATTAAAAGATTCCTTCCATTGTACTGAGCATCAGGGCGGAAGTCAACATCCTCCAACTTGTGGTCTTCCAGGATGACACACATGTTCTGCTTTTCACATTTCAGATTAACAAACTCTGAAGAACACCATATTTCCACAATTTTAGCCATATGAATTAATGAACAAATTTTAAAAACTATCAATTTTAATCATTTTGCAAGGAACACAGAAGAATAACATCAACGTTCTTTTGATTTTGCTTTGTGGCTTAGGGATTGTTTTAATAGATTTTAGGAAGACCTACACTGTTCATATTATTAACCTGCAACAGAAATACTTTAAAGAAATAGATTTTTAAGACCTGACTTACTAAAAGCAGTGAACAATTCAGCTTTATCCTTTTGTAAAATATGAAATTACAGATATTATTTGACATGAGGCACTTTTTACACATTACCAATGAACAACAGTCATGTTAAATGAATATCCCGGTTTTTATGATTTTGATCTTTGCAAAATTGTTTCACAGGAGTAGTTTCTTCTTTAACCAAGACAGTTAATATTTTCCAGTGTAAGGAGGTAAACAGATAATGCTGTTCCTTGTGCAGCAGAGTGTGTTGTCGTCTATCCCTCGATTGTTTGCCTGCAATTTTATTTTACTACTACTGCATATATTTAATTAGAAATACCTTTAAGTGTTATAGATACACAAAAACTTTGAATGAGTAGGCTTCATATTTTTTCACAAAAAGAAATGACTATGCTTATCTAGTCTCGTAACACTGATTAATCTAGTTTCTACACCTACATCATGGTTCGTATATCCCCATGATACAGAACAAGAGATACCTTGACTATAACTTAACAAGATTCAACAATAAAAATTGAAACAAAATTGAAGAATAAATAAAATAAAGCAAAGTAATCCAAAATAAAACCACGTCAAACCAAACCAAATCAACAGAGAATGAGGAAGAGGAAGAGGAAAAAAGATTGATTTATCATTTTGGACTCTCTGTAACAGAACACATAATATATAAATTCATATACATATGTAGTGAGAAGTCGCAGAGAAAGGTATTAGCCACTTCAAAAGTCAGGATCCCTTTATCTTTGGTGAGACTTATTTCATCTTCCAAGTGTCTATTTTGTTATATGAATATTCACAGTTGTTGTAAATAGATAAAAACCACTCTAATTGTTCATGCAAAAATAAGCTGTCTCAGTCTTTACAGTAGCAGAGCAGCCTGTAAAAAGTTAAATGTTAAAATACTTACTTATTTTGTGAAGTTCCATTCAACCATGATTAGTCCAACGCTGATGTATGCCATCTCCAGGACACACTATACAGAAACTGAGTCCACTGTTTTCACAGATTTAAAGTGTCAATACAACCTCTCAAAAAAATCTTGAAAAATAATTCCTTGAAGAAAAAATATATTAATATGAAATAGCTCATGAAAAATTTATAGAAGGAGAATGAATCAATTCTGCACTCTAGCAGAACTATACACTTATCATATATAATGACCTTGCTTTTACCTCAGTTGCTGATACTGAGGAATCACTGCAAGCCAAGCATTTGATAGAGGTCTAATACACTATTTGAGTAGTAATCTGAAAAAACAGTGAGCATTTTTGCCCATTTAAAATAGTGTTGCCATTGATAGCAACATTCCACAGCACAGTACAAACACATAATTTTAAGTTATTTTGTGGCCATGTTATATCATCTACAAAAAATTATTTTGTATAGACTATAAATAAAATAATCCATCTGGTTCATTATGGCTCCTGGAAACACAACTGTTTGTCCAGTTAAAAAACAGTCTTCTTTTTATTTGTTGAATCAAGAACAATAACACAGACATTCTTTACAAACATAATTTATGAAATAAATCTGCAACTCTCAGATTAATCAGATCAGTTTCAGAATGATTGGCCATTAGTTACTCTGGCAATAAAAACACAAGCAGTGGAAAATAGATCTGACTTTTCAGAGAGATGGGTGAAGCCAATTTCAGGGATTTAGATCTAGCAAAGTTTGTATCTATACTGAATACAGTAAGTTTCTCTTTTCCTGTGGCACAGGAGAATTCTGTCCTGTTTCTTGCCCACAGAACACCTATTACATGAAGCACTGAAAAATTAAATGTTATCGCCTTCCCTATGGCATTTTCTTAATATTTTCAGCACCACCAGGTGGTACATTGGTACACAGCAGCCATAGAATGACAGCATCTAGAGAGTTCATGCAAAGAGTTGCATGAAAATATTTTAAATTCCATGTTAGCACCACATTACTCTTCAGACATAAACTATTTATTCAACTTCATCATTCCTACACTCTCCATACAAATTTTAAAAGCTAGCATTAGTTGTACTATCAGCCCAGAAAATTTAGACCAAATCAAAAGCAAACTGACTCCTTATTTTGTAGTACACAGAACAAACTCAGTAAAACCATTAATATAATTATATAAAATAGGAAATAACACTACCAAGCACAACTCACTAGTAGAAAGCGTGAAAATTAGTTTAATTTCCATACCTTGGCCGATAAGTATCCATTGCATCTTACAGGGTGAAAAATAAACTAAATCTCACCACTTTCCCTACAAAACCATATCGCCTAATAAATAGTCTGGGCTGTGAGTGGCTATGTAAGGGCAGATAGGTGAATACACACAGAGTAATAGACACTGAGGAAACTGTATCTATAATCAGTTAAGCAAAATATTTTGAGCTCGGTAGGTTAAGCATAGACAGATCCCCCTACTTCCTGTTATACACTATAGAAAAGATGTAGCCTCAAAATTACAGCTCCAGTCAGGTCTATGAGTAGCGCTTTGCTTAATGAAGAGCCATTAATAAGATTCTTGAATGTCACAGATGAATGCACAATAAAAGCATAATGCCATGTGGTTTTTCGAGATATTAAATAAATAACTAAAGGGGAGTGGGATATGGAGGATTTTATGCTTGTTGAGGTAAAAAGATGTCGATTACCAAGTCAAATGCAGAAAATGACACTAAGATGTTAGAAAAGGGCTTATGTGGCCATAAGCTTGCCTGATTTTTCTGCTGTATCACATCACTATTAAAAAAAAAAATACCTTTACTTACAAAACTTGCCTCATCTAGAAAAAGTGGTTTTTAAATGCACAGATGTCACGGTTTAAAGCTGGGCTGGCTATTAAACGAATGACAGGCTCTCATTGTTAACTCCCTCCCTCCCCAAAGCTGAGGAAAGAGAAAAGGGAATGAGGCTTACTGGTTGGAAAAGTTAAAACAGCTTTAATCTAACTATGATAATAATGTATAATAATAATAGGAAGGAATAATAATGAAATATATACAAATATACAAATATGTACAAAACAGATATCGAGCTCCCACCCACTGATGACAAATACATCACCTGGACACTGCAGGGCATGCCCCAGAAGGTCCCAGACTAGACTCAGCAGCAGGCAGGAGCTGGATTCAGGAATGCATGGATCGGGATCTAAGGCAGGAGAATCAGACAGAGTCCTCCCCGGATGCCAGCCATAGAAGAAGAGTGACCTTCGTGATCCCTCAGCTTTATATCGAGTGTGACGCATATGGGATGGAATACTCCCTTTGGTCAGTTCTGGGTCCCCTGACCGACCCACTCCTCCCCACCCCAGGATCGCACCTTTCCTCCCCACCCTTCCCTGCTCTTTCAGTTCCTGCACATGAGAAAGTCAGCAGAAGCAAGCGTCGACCTTGGTCTCTATAGGGATAACTATAAGCAAGAGCCTCATTGCATACCATCCCTACTGATGTTCCAGCACTGACTATAAACACCAAGCGTCATCACTGCTAGAAGCAGCCACTGTCTGGAAAACAGGCAGTTAATGTCAGAGAGTGCAGCTGCTCAGAAGAGACTTAACTAAAAAGCAAAGTTACTAAAAGAAAATTGGTTCTGTCCTGGCCCAAAACAGGACAACAGAGAAATGAAGTGATGCTTATTTTCAATTAAGAAGAAAAGTAGAATATCATTATGACAAGGAGGAAATAAATAAGTTTTAGGGGAGAAATATTAGTTCCCTCAGTACATCCAGACAGCTATAATGAGGAAGTGGGTACTCAAGCTCTGTAATGTGTACTCCCTAGCGGATACTACCTGAAACATAAGTTATGCAGGAAGACAGAATTTCTATCAGGACAGTCTGTGCAAATGACCTGGTTTTACAGAAGATGGGTGAGCCGAGCTGTAACACTGCAAAGTGGAACTCTTGCTCTTTTCCTCTCTGTCTGCACAGAGGTGTTGCTCCTTCTGTGCAGCTGGTTCACCTGCTTACTGAGCTGACTTCGGTCACGAGTCCAGGAGAAAAACATCCACTTTTGCTGCTGTCCTTCTTGCCTTTCTCTATGTTATACATACTGATAAATATGTTGTTTCTTCTGGACAGTGTGAAGTGTTTTCAACTCGTACTCTTAGTCTAATCTGACTTGTGCAGTTTTAACAAAAGCAAAAAGCAACTAGGCCCTCCTCAGAGGATGATCTAGTGAATCTTTTTGCAGAGGACCTTGGCTGTCTTGATAATCCTAGCTCCTTAAGGTATTCTCTGGAATACATACACAGCAGCAGAAGTGCCTTCCACTGAAAAGCAGTGTAAAAAAACATTGGGGAACATACTCGCCTGACCAGAAATCTTCAGGGAAACTTGTCACACCTCTCCTTTGAGATCAATGGAGGCAACAGCTTTTGTCCTAGAACATGGTCATTTTCTACAAGAAAAGATGAGGTGTGGTCTTGCAGGGTATCATCTACTCTGCAACCCTACAAAGAGACTGGCTGCTGGACATAAGTTTTATAAGCTTCTCTTCAGAATTATTTAATTTATGCAGTGTATCTCACTTAGTGAATTCTAGAAGACTTCATTAAAATACAGTCATGTCACATTTTCCTTCTGTTCCAGAAAAAAAAAGAAAAACTAAGAAAAAAATTTATCAGTCAAGGCTAAGCATGACAAGCTGAGCAAAAGCCCAACATTTCCCCTTAGAAGATGCAAAATAAACCAACATGCTTTAACAGACACCCTGCTCCCATTAGGTATTTCATTTCTGTCCTAGACACTTTGCTCAATTTCATTGTGGTACTAACTGCCACTGTTACCAAACTGATTTCCATAATCCTCATGATCTGTTTTTTCTGCATTTTTCAAGTTATGTCCTCGGGAGAGGGAAGTTGATTTCTTCTTTGCAGCGACAAGGACAGTACATGTTCTTCATGCTCTTCAGCTCAAAACTGTGACTTTGGAGAGTCCATGTCATCTCACAGAGTATTCCAGTGAGTGTTGGTCTTGCTTCAATAGTAGACTAGATTGAAGTTATGATTAAGGATTTAATAGATGATTTCTTGTGACTCAAGGATGTTTTTGGTAGTGAAAGAAATTGGGTGGAAACAAACAAACAATGAAAAAATAGCCTCATAACTTATATTAGTGTATTTTTTAATACTCTGTATGGGTTTCATCAAACAAGAAACCACAGCCTTTTACAACTCATGGCATATAATTACAGAGTCTTGCTTTCTTTTCATATATGTTGACTTGATCTTGTATTTCATTTGATTTGGTGCAAAGATTTCAAATTTCAAGTGTAAGGATATATATTTCTAAGTTATTTCAAATGCATAGTCTTGCTATTTTCCTTTCTGACTGCAAAGGCAACAAATTTTTAGCAAAGCAAATAATTATCTACACATCACGAGGATTTTTCTTGGCAAGGCTGTGTTTAAAATGCACCTATAGTTTTACTTAATGCTGTGGTAGGAACTTGTTAAAATAAAGTAAGCTAATGATCGTAGCTTTACATTTCAAAATTAGACAGGACATAACCACATGACATGTGGGAAATGGTATCAAGAGCTAATATTTTCATAGAATCACAGAAAAGTTTGGCTTGGACGAGACCTTTAAAGGTCATGTAGTCCAATCCCACCCTGTCATGGACAGGGACATCATTCACTAGATCAGGTTGTGGAAGGCCATGTCCAACCTGACCTTGAACACTTTCATTGATGGGGCACCCACAACTTCTCTGGGCAATGTGTGGACACTCACGAGAGTTGAGTAGAACCTCCCTTGAACTGCTGGCTATGCTTCTTTTGATGCAGCCCAGGATACAGTTGCCTTTCTAGACTGCAAGCACACATTGCTCGCTCGTGCCTGATTCTTCATCCACCAGTACACCTAAGTCCATCTCTGCATGTCTGCTCTCAATCCATTCATCTCCCAGTCTGTATTAATATTGAGAATTGCTTCAACCCAGATACATGACCTTGCATTTGGCCTTGCTGAACTTCAGGAAGTTTTCATGGACCCACTCCTCAAGCCTGTCAAGGTCCCTCTGGATGGCAACTCATTCCACATGCAAATCAATTGCACCTATCAGCTTGGCATCATCTCCAAATCTGCTGAGGGTTCACTGAATCCCAATATCTATGTTGTTGATGAAGAAATTAAATAGTATTTGGCCCAGTATTGACTGTTGTGGGACAACACTCATTACTGGTTCCACTTGGACATTGAACAGTTGGTTATAACTTTGCATACGACCACCCAGGCAATTGCTTATCCAGCCGTCCATCCATCAAACCCATATCTCTCCAATTTAGCAGCAAGAATTCTCTCAGTTTCACTGTTGTCACATTGACTGTGTGCCATTCTCAGACCATTCAACAGATGTAAACTAACTTGTATATATTTAGCTTTGGAGGTATACCACTAAACTTAGAACCATGTATTTCCTTCCATAAGTATTTTACCAAAATATTCCCTAAATCTCCCTGAACATTTTGCTGTTTACAGTTAACAATCATAAGTCAAGTTGCTGTAGCAGAAGCATTGACATGAAGTTTTCCTATCTGACCAACTTTCTGAGACTGAAAGCCATTAACACAATTTCTCATGGAAATATAATTTTTTAAGAAGAAATTTTTTGTAGCATTTCTAGGTTCTCTGGATTGTTCATTCATCATGCTATGTTTGAGGTATAATTCAACACATAATGTGAATTGTAAGTTTTTTCAATTATTCCAGTCCCTTTTTCACCCTATGGTTTTGAGGAAATACATCCTTGTTTCTGCAGATCAGTTCTAAGGTCTGCTCCATAATTTTTGCAGCTGCAAGACCACAGCTGCCCAGATATGCTATAAAAGAATCCTCCAAGGCAGCCTGGTCCTGCAGAGTTTATGCATTGTTATCACATAGCATTCACAGTGTCAGGGGAACTCAGTTAGCTTACAGGCAAGAGGTCACTCACATAAAGAGAGAGACAAAAGGATAAAAAGCAACAGCTGTTTTTTGTGAACAGCAGAACAGATTTCCATTTCCATGCTTGAGTTTCCGGCCACTGTCAACAACGTAGATGTACTATGTCTTTTGACTTATTTTTTCAATTAGTAGCTTTCCTTCTTTTGCAGGTTCAGATGATTTTGGCTGAATAATTTCTCAGACTGTTTTGTATTGCATGATTTACAGGCATGCAATGAACATTGCATATCAATGAACATTGATACAAAAATCAGCCTTTGAGCCAGCAATTTCTGACTGAAATGCAATCTCCACAACAATCACAGTCACCAAAATGGAAAACACATTCTGGGAAAGGGAAGTCATTAAAGATACAACATCTAGAAAACAGAGATATATTAGGCAGTATTATCATATGTTTACTCTCTCAGTAATTGAAGAGATGTGGAAGAAAGAATATGGAAACTAGAATATAATCAGTTCTACATAGAGGGTGTACTGTCAAAATGATAAAGACTTTAGCATGGAGAAGAAAGCTTCTGTTATATCAGCAGTCAGGTGTTGCATCTAATGCTTCAAGTCACTTGTTTTCAGCACAGTGAGTATTACCTACATCCTAGAAAACATCAAAGGACTTAACATGACAATAATTTAAGTTTTATAGTGTTTATTTCTAAAGATTTCACAGATATATAAACATACAAAACCTAAGGTAGCAATCATTGTGGCACTTGACTTGCATTTTTGTTATACAGCATTCAGCCAGAAAAAACTTCTGGATAAAGAACTCAGGCGAGATGCACTTTTAACATTACAAGGCTAAGACCACAAACCAGTCTTTGTTATGTCTATAACATCGTAACATGAGCAACATCTATTTTGTGCCAAAATTCAGTAACACTATTCTCTGCAAATATTTCCTGCATAGCAATGTTGAGAACATTTAACTCTGTTGCTTTCATCTTCTGTACTGATCCTTTTCATACTTGCTTACTACCAGGCCCACAGACATTTAAATTACTGGTGGAGTCAACTCAAGGAACCACAAGTTAAATACTTCTCTGTGCAATTTTGGTAATATAAAAATAGTTGGATCTAGATCAGAGCCCCGCAACACTACACATTAATCAGTGGTGCAGGACAAGTCAGTCACTACTATCAAATATTTTCAAAATAAACTTACAGCTTTACCCAATTCTTTGTGTAACCTCTTCAAAACAGATGGAAATCCAAAGTTCAAGTGCTTTTGCTCTAAGACAATCATTCCAGTATTATCTATTTTTGCTATTTCATTTATTTTTAATCCCTTGAATAGAAAGCTTCCTCTTAAGAAAACTACAAAGTTTAAAGCAATGGTTTCAAAATTTGGAGGTATTGCAATCTATGTAGAGACATGGGTATTTTTCGTTTTTCCTTCAGATAAATTAACAAGCCAATTAGATGGAAATAGCTAAACAGAGTCCTATGTCTAAAAACATATCATTGAGTGGATTCCTGTAAACAACAGTAAAAAAGAGCTGCTCTCATCTTGAACTATGACAAAACATTAATAATGACACAAATTTCATTAAACAGATCACCTATAAATACATGCCATAGGAATAAGTGCTTA
>VZSC01017946.1:666216-679282 GCA_013398225.1 Steatornis caripensis | reverse complement strand
CTATGATTCTATAAGGTTTGAGAGGGGATTAAGCTTGACGGAACTCGTAAAATGTACTATGGTAAGAATACACCGAAAACAAAAAAAAAAAATCCCAAAATATCTGCATTTTTTTCTTTTGGGGAGATAGCATCTGTGATGAAAAAGGGCTGAATGATCAGTAAGATTAGATTTTATTACAACCCAAAATGAAAACCTTTGGATGTCAGCCATGCTGGNAAAAAAAATCCCAAAATATCTGCATTTTTTTCTTTTGGGGAGATAGCATCTGTGATGAAAAAGGGCTGAATGATCAGTAAGATTAGATTTTATTACAACCCAAAATGAAAACCTTTGAATGTCAGCCATGCTGGGAGATCTAGAATCACTTTCTAATGAAGTGGAAACACGGTTATTTGCCCAATTAAGTCACACAATTGGGCAATAAGCTTATAAAATAAGCAACCTTATATGGTAAACAATTTAAAATCCAAAATACCATGGGAGAGATTGACACCATCAAAACTTCATGGCCTTGCTCTCATTAAGAAGGTGCATGAGACCAAAACCTTTCAAAATCTGTAAGAAAAGCAAGCTCTTCGACCCCAGAATAAAGCTTAAAAAACCCCAACCACTCTGCAAGTCATGATCTGTCCTATGGCAGCTGTTCAGAGAAATGGCTCCGATATCTATGGATCAGGAGATAGGTACTCTCAGTAAGTTGCAAAAAGATAAAAAGCCCAGAAGTTCTGCATACGTTCATAATATTTAAAAGACATTTTCTGCTAGAAACTAAGGAAGCATTATATAGCAAAGATGAAGAATAAAGAAAAACTGGGCAGTACCAAATATTTATTTACACTGCATGTGGGTAACAGCAAGGTTCTGATGCAATTCTAAGATTGCTGCTTGGCTCAGGCTTGAAACAAATATGTTGCATCAGAAAAATAAGGCATTTCCCATGGGATGAGGAATACAATGGTTTAAATGTGTTTCAAGATCAAAGTTAGTAGAGAAGCACAATAAAGTGATCCAGAGAAGAGCAGAATCGCACCAGTACAAACCATCATAACACAAACTCTGACAACATATCTGCTTCAGGAAACAAGAAAGAGTACAAAGATTCCATATACATACTTTTCATTAATTCAAAGAAAGTTTCTACTGTTTTAAGATAAAGCAATCTCAAAACCCTGGAGTGTTCAGTGCCATAGTATACACTTAAAAAGTAGGATATCTAAATAACCAAAAAACATCCCTTGCAACTGAGGATCTCACCAAGAGGAAAAAGCTAAGTTGCCCTTGGTCACCTCCAAGAAGACACCTTATTATGCAACAAATATGACCAAAACCAGATAATAATCAATTTTCCTAACAAGAAATATGCCCAGACTGAGAAAACTGGCATTGGTTATGTGAACCATAAGCCATTTGCTACTACTAACATTGCCTAGCAATTCCCTCCAGAGAATATAGATCTAGGTTTGCAGCACACAGAGACAAAAACTTGCCAATTGAATCTTGATAACATATTACAGATGGGTACCTTTTAAAATGGGATGTAGATAAAATGGCACAAACTATGGCTAGATAATATAATGAAAACTCCTTCTTTTAAAATAAATACAGACTGATTGTCAAAGCAACCAGGGCAAAAACCTAACCCCTCTCAAAATTACAACAGGCATTAATTTGTTTTCAACTAGTTGTAAGAGAAGGTGAGTCCTAAATTAGTCTCAATTCCCAATGAAAACTTTGGAAATACTAAAAACATGAAATTGTGTATGTCAGATGATTTTTCAATAGATAGGACACATATCTGAATAAGCAATACTTAACCAAATTCGTGTAAGATTAACGTAAAGGGATCACATAATTTCAAGTGACAAACTGGCTGAAAGCCACTATTCCAGACAAAACTCGCTTTGGGATGTGTATTCCAAAGGACTTCAAACAATGTAATTATTCAAGCAGCACTTTCTTTTCTCACTTTTGCAAACTTTAGTAGCCACGTCCCTGCCTTGAATCTTGAAAGTCACCAGTTTAAAAAAGACCGTCACTGATACCTCTCACCTTCCCCAGTCCAACATAAGGAGGTGCAAAGGCCAAGGCTTTTTGTTCAGCTTTCTGTCAGTACTGCTCTAGATGCCAGTCCCAGGGAAGGAACTCAACCACAGCAACACCGATAAAGATTATCTGCAGGAAATACACTCTTCAGAAAGAATAGGCAAAAATCCATCAGGCATTAGGAAAAGACAGAGATGGGGTACACCTAACTGGCTTTATTGCTGAGAAGGCCTCAGCTATGTAAGAACTACAGAAGATGAAAAGCAGCATCCAATTCACAGCAATGTTAATTATTTGTTCATGCACTAATATCAGGATTTGTTACTTTGTATTTCAAACATTGCAAGTTCAGCCAAAAGTGTAACAGCTGAGGTTAAAATGCACGCTGCAAGGAAATTTTAGTTGGCATGTAGGGAAGTTAGGCAACTGTGATATTTAATGGGTTTATTTGCCTGAGAAATGAAGATAGGAACACTGAGCTGCAATTTTAAGTTGAAGAGGAAGTCTGGAAAAGTGCACTACAAGGTTTACGTTCCATTATTCAAGTGAGTAATAACAACGACAACAGTCTTGGAATAAAGTGCAACTCTTCTAGAGCTATAGAGCAGTTTCTTAATACAAAAGGAGTATTCAGACATAGACTGAGAAGTGAGAATTTATCAGAAAATTAAAGGTGTATAAATTATTTATGTAGCATATTAGCCAAAACTGAAAAATGAATTACAAAAGTAAAGGATAGGGAATCAGCAAGTCTAGCACATCTGTTACATTCTCAAGAAGAGCCAACTTTTTTCTTTTTTTTTAATCTAATACTTAAAATTTAGTTTTAAACTATTTTAGTTCTTTTCCTTTCTCTTGCTTTTTGTTTTTAAATATTTTTGTTTCTCCGCAGGACTACAGCTGCCGGCTGCACAGTTTTGGGCTCCATTCAGAAAAACAATAGCACGCAACCACCCTGAAACTGATGCATTGTTCTATCATCTTGCATTCTTAAGCGCATGAGTTCCCTTTAAAGCCAGCTGCACAAGGGATCACAGCAGTGGGCAGAGGAAAATATGCAAGCCTCCTCAAGAGCTCCCTTCTTTTTTGTCAGAATGTGTCTTTTCAAGGTGTGCAAAGGAAGAAGGCATCAGAGATGTCTGGATTAAACCTTTCCTTGAACATTTTCCTTTTGAATTTTCTCCCTATTTTCATATCACTGGGACACACAGGCGGTTTTGCCCTGATTGGCATAAGAATTCCAATTGCTTCTGAAGTATCTTGACATTAACAAATAATTCAATTAGTTCATTATTATCATGAAAAGTACAGTATCAATGCCAGTTAAGGTTTGAATGAAACAATCTGCAACAGAAACTTCTCTCATCATAGAATGTAAAATGCGTCTCAGTATCCCGTACACAGTGCATGATTCACTGCGTATAGAGACTTCATCTTTATTGTATTTATTAATTACACAATCCAGCTTCTCCATTTTCCCTCCCAGACCCAAGGACAACTCAAACCAAAGGTATTAAGGCACTAAGACCAAGTTCTCAAAAGTAGTTCAGACACTTGGACAGACTTGCTTCCATTGAAGTAAACAGTAAAAATCCTCAGAGTCAAGGTTTGTACCTTGTCACATGTGGAGTTCCCTTGGCAGAGGATTTCCCATGGAAAAGAAGAATTCAGTGTTAAATTTGTAAAAGGAACAATAATTACTAAAGGATAATAAACACTAAAGAAAAATTATCAGGTTTAGCAGTTTGCCACTAGATGGAGCAATTTAATATTAAAATTTCCATTTATAAAGAAAATCCTCGAAGTCTTAGATCTTTCACTAACACACCTTTCCCATTACCATTTTTTTTTCTTTTTGTGCTAAGGACACTTAGAAGTACTGTGTTGTTGCAGATTATGCAAGTAAGAACAAAGTTGCATATGAATAAACACGAATGTTTCTATACTTTACCTGTATTACAGCAAAGACTAGAAAGCATGAGCTAAATTGGAATTCTAAAGCACTTCAGTTAAACTATTAATTTCATTTATCCACCAATCTACACCACATAATTTTCAGAAACATTAAGCATTAAGAAATATTAAGCAGTTTATCAGAGTATTATGCTCTCTATTCACCAGACACCAGAACTTTTTGCCAGCAAAGATTATTCCAAACTAGAAGCCTTAAGCCTACCCTGAACCTCACCCTACCTATTACATATTTAGAATTCTTCTATATTTTAATACCAAAACTGAGAATTAAGAAGATTTTGTACTGGCACATATGAAAAAGTGACTCTTGACCTCATGAGCCACAGTCCCAGTTTGTATCAGTTCTACCTCAGATTCCTGTCAAACTACAGTGCCTTCTGTCAATGCAAGACCAAAACTTGAACTTATGTCTACCTACATTTCAAATGTTAATTTCAAGCAACAATTTACAGTTGTTGCTATCCAAAATACTTCCTGGTAACATCCATCTGTACCTTGTAAAGGTGAGGTGTATGCTTAAAAAACAAATAAATCAATAGGGTGCTGCTGAACACAGCTCTGAAGCACCAAAGGAAGTAAATCCTCAGTGATTACATGGGTCTTACAATCCTTCTTAAAACTGGGTTTGCTGGGAAAAGGGGAAGCAATAAACAGAGTTAAAGACAGCCCACAAATGGCAACCCCCAATGACCTCAGCTTCACCTTTTTCTTTTAAATGACTTCTGTTGTGTCATACTTATGAAATATTCATATTTTTCAAGTATGATTTGATAATCTGAACGTTATAAAAACACGTTACAATATACTGTCCTCTTTATGTGTTCTGCATGTCTCATAATAAAGTATACAACTTTATTACTCTGCCTATTATTACACTTTTCTAATGTTAAATCAACTTCCACCTGCATAGCAGGTATAAATAACTGGATTTACTGTTATGTTTAGATCCATGGTGAAAATACGTGCTTTTAATGCCTAGATGTGGTGCTTTCTTATAGTTGTTACTAATATCTATCATGATTAATAAAAGAACAAACATTAGGCTGCTTATGCAACTCTTCAGGTAATTAAGTACTTCTGTCCTACAGAATTCAGCCATGCCTCCAAAGATACTGAGGACATATCACTGATGTGTCCCCATCATCTCCATCATTATTATGACCACATTCAGCTCAGGTCCAATTAAGCTAAGCTCTCCTACCTCAATCAAATAGTCTTTAAGGACACTGCAGCTCAAGATTGGCCTACTGGACTGATCTCAAGACAGAGCAAGAACATAGGACGGGAGGAGGGTAAACCTTATTATTTTATTTTTAGACTATTACACTTCATTTTCACACATTGTTCCATCACTGCACTACTTCCAGGAAGGGGCATGTGTGTAGGGAACAGAGACAGTAGAAAACAAGGAACAAGTCAAAAGCAAAAGAATGAGAGCACACTAAATAAGGCATTCTGTTAGCTAGAGACGTTTCTAATACTTGTGTAAAAGCTGCCTTCATTAAAGCTAACGTCAATATTGCAGCAAGCAAAGAGGCAAAATAATGTAAAGAAAATCCAGCTTATCACATTTCAAACATCAACCCAGTACACTTCTGCCCTCTCCTCCATTAACTCCACCTCAGTGTTCGCCTCTGGCTGATTGCTCCTTGACAGCATAGATACAGAAAACAGATCAAGGCTCCAAAACATTTTTCCACATGTTCTTCAGTAGCTTCTAGCCTCATTTTTCTTACAAATTAAAAACAAGTTCACTAACTGCAAACTACCTGCTAGGCAGCAAACCAACTTGAAAGTGCTTTATATTTCCATTAGAATATTTCATTACATAACTATAATAAACGGTTCAAATCCGAGGCCATACTTTCAGCGTGGAATTTCAGCCAATGCATTTCAAGGTACTTCGAAGCTACTTAACCCAAACTAATTCAGCTTAGCCCTTTAGACATTCAGAGTTTGCTCTATAACATAAAAACAGGCTAAACCACATTAAGTGTTGACAAGAAAATGCATTACGCTACTAAAAAAAGAAATCACTGGCATCTATGTATCTAAGCAAATTAAGAGAAACACTAGAATTTAATTGCTGTTGCTCTTTCAGATACCTAATCATTTCACTTTTCAGTCAGAAAAGCCACTCCACAATTAACTTTGTAACTACTCTCCAGTATGGAAATCTCATCTAAGCCTTTCTACATTGTGTGTGTTTTCAGGTGACATGAGAATGCCAGCAAATTTATTCACACAAGAGAAAATGCCTTTGAACATCCTGAACATGTGTGAAAGTTTCAGTTACAGCTAGTTAAAAAGGTATCCCAAATGGAATGTGTGTGATTAATTTCCCTGCTTGCCCCTGTTATGACTAGCGCACTCAAAGCATGGAGGGGAAAGTAGTAAGAAAAAAGAAAGGAAAAAAGAAGAAAAAAAAGAAGGGAAAAAAAGAGAGAGATACTATTCTTACTTCCTCACTTAGGCTTAAACAACAGCATGCTAAGTGGAATACACTGTAACAAGCCATCTCCAAACCACAGGGTTCAAAAGCAGTGAAACATGAATCAAAGCAATGTGAAGCTCCACTAAATTACACAAGAGCAAGTTTGTTTGTCATAGCATGAGAAGAAAAGAGCTGGGGGTGGAGGAAGACAAGGAGTGAAAAGAAGGAAGAGAGAAAGAGAAGCAGTGACATATTTGGTACCAGCACTAACATTTGTATAATGTCTTTCTCTTTATATTGTTTGATGCAATTGTCATTTTCTCTGAAAGTTCTTAAGCTCTCTTCTCTCCTGAAGATCAGTCCCAGAAGCACAAGGAGAATGCAATTAGAGCTAGCTATAAACCTGCCTGGTAACTCTCTTGTTTTCAGTGTTCATTAGATGAAGATAGATCTGCCCTTTTAATTCAGAGACATTGCATACTAAGTACAAGTTAATAACTACTTAGGACTTCAATCCCTGACAGAGTTGCATATGCAGGCTACTGTCTCTGAGAGGAGATAAAGACAGAGAGAGAGAAAAAACAGCTATCAAGTTAATCATAACCAAAAATCATTACCATCTACGACTGAGTGTCTGATGAAGTCTGTTTCAGGATCATTTGGCATAGTTGTTTATAATGTCCACAAACATATTAGAGCTAAAGAAAACTTTGACGTACAGATACTACATCATCAGATACGGCAGATATGCAGCTGTATGTGTTTACAGGCAAAGGACTTAGTTCCTGTTTCTGTCAGTCTTTACTGTAGATTTCAAAACAGCAAATTAAAATCAGTTGAGAACAACAAAAAGTTCACGTGTCACATCAACTTCCGCAACACGGGGTGAGACCAGTCTGTCAGTACCATGATGCAGAAGAGAATGGACACAACCTTCTACCTCTTGCACACTTTGCTGGGAACTGCTAGCAAATCTGTAGCCTAGTATTGCTGGCAGCAACAGCCTTTCCAAAGGCAGGTCACATCCCACCTTAGAAGCACACAACAGACATCCCTGCAGCAGCCTTTCAAGCACAAATCTCCTACCTAGCAAAGATTTCTCTGGGGATGCCCATGTCTGACTCATCCTTTGCAATACATTTCCCTTTCCTCCAAATGCAGACTGGGACTTCAGCTATGTTGTGACTCTCAAACTCTTTGTTCGTTTATTTTGTATTTGCAAAGCCTTTTGTAGGAATTTGATTTTCCTAGAATCATGGGAAGTGGCACACCCTAAAGCTGCATGTGAAAATGCTTCAATTATCTCCAAAGCCCCAATTTTCTAATGTCTATTCATAGCAACTTTAGGTCACAGCCACCTACTTTTCTTCAGAAAGTCAGTCTTCTTCATAACAGGATAATATATTTTGAATCACTCTTCAATGCATCTTGCTTTGTTTTTGTAATGAACTAAGGTACTTTAGATCAGCCACTATTTGAATTAATGTGCTTGCAATTGACAGAAATAAAGCAATAAGACCGGGAACTAGCCAAAGGTATAGTTACCATGCTTGTACTGATCTCTTATCTACTTTCTTGGAAAATAAGGCCTTGATGTTGTCAATGCTGCACCAGACCCTATTCACTTCAGTGGATTCAATGAAAGCACAAGAGTCCATCTGTGCAGAGCTCATTGCAGAAGCAACACCAAGTATGTTAAGCTTGATCCTATAATCAAGTTCAATTAGAATCACTGGGACTTAGCATAGGTATAAAGATCCATTATGTTGATCCACTTGTAGGATCATAGCCTTAATGTAAAGACATGAAGCATTTTGTTATTACTTCAAATAATCCAAGTTGATCTCCTTTAAAGAAATGCGGTCTGATCTTACAGCTGGTTCTGCACAGGTAGGACACTTCCTCTCCACAGAGTTCCACTGACATTAACTGGCACAAGGCAGATTTTCACTCATGAAAGTAGGAGGAAAAAGAAGAACAGGAGGCAATAACAGGAATGAACATCTTTCCCCTGGAGCACTCTTTTCTCACTGACTTCAAGTCTTCCCACGGTCGAGAATTAATAAAACAGATATTAAGATAAGGTTTGTTGCACTTCACTCCTCATAGCATCTGCCTACTTGGCCAGGTGATAATATGCCTACACCTAGCCCTGGGTAATCATATATAAACACAGAAGACAAATTGTAATTGGAAAGTGTGCAGCAATTGCTAGCAGGGTTATGATTACACCACGGTAATCCACTCAAAAGTTGTAAGATTAGCTATGTATTCAAAAGAGTAATAAAGGAATAGTTTAAGAATATGTAAAACTTGCAAGCACCAATAAAAGCTAAATAAACTTACATAGTTATTTAGTTTTCCGTTTATGACATGTTGTCATCTTGTCCTCTTCACTCAGTGGTACATCAGTAAGAGCCTCAGAGAGCTCTCACGCTCGCTCTCAGGAGCCTTTTCTTACATTGAATTCCCTTTAAGAAATCTGAGTGAAAGGCAAGTAATTAACTTCTAAGAAACACTATGGAAGAAGTGAGTTTTCAAGAAAGGAAATAACATTCTCAAGATAAACACATTAAAATTATCCACACCTTTGATTTTTTTTCTTTTCCGTTTGGTATTTTCTTTAATAAATTCCAGCAAGTTGCTGGCCTAAAAAAAGATTATGATATTAATTTCCTTTTATCTCAAAGTTTAACCTGATCTAGACATTTCTTTCTAAATCTATTGCAAGACTTATTATTGGAAGGTCTTTAAAGCAAAGCTTTCTCCTATTCCCACAATGGTTTGAGAAGCAAAACAGAAAGATGAAAACTACTATTCTTCATTAATATACTATTTTTTCAACATCTCCAGGCTGAAGTAAACAAACAAAGACAGCAAAGACGTATACATTCTCCCATCTCATTTTTCCTGTGCCTGATAGCTCCTGGATTTCATACGGTTTTCAGAAGATCCAACCTAGAATGACAACTACAGGAATACAAGAGTAACACTGCTATGTCTAGAAGTCAGGGACAACAACTAGTTACATTATTAAAAATATTTTGTGGAGTTTTTTCTTAAACTAATGTTAGGATTACATTTCTTTTACACATTTGTCTTTATTCCTAAGCAAAAGAACTTTAAAAAATGCTATCCAAAAGTAGACTTGAACTGTAAATTTTAACAGAGAGAGAGAAGATTTCCTTTAACAGATACCAATATTACTTGCAAAATTAACTAATCTTTACCTCGGCCCATCAAAAAGGTCACTAATTCCTAGAGCTTGTTCTGTGCCTAAAAAGCTGGTGGGCTGGCCCCCAGTCACCTAATAACATCGTGCATGTCGAATGGTATCTAACTTTCTCCTTCCCAAGGGTTTCACTTAGCCCATACCCAAGCATGTCTCTTCATTGTTGTCCTTCTAGAATACATCACGAATTTAAATAGACAACATTAACCAGAAGCTTAAATAAAAACTTAATTTTTCCTGGTAAAGTCTTGCTGGTAGTAAGTATAATAATATAATAATTAACACCTGTCTGGTGTTCTTCACATGTCCTCAATCCTCATTTCTACATGCATCACCAAGTGAAGGCAAGCTCTTCCACAGACGATATATAGGACTAGCTAGGCCTACCCTTAAAAATACCCTCGATTTTGCTTACAGTATCCTGGATATTTTTCTAAAGAGTTCTGTACTATGTCGAAGGGTTCACAAGGTGTGCTCTGCACCACCTGGAACACTGCAAGTTTCAGCTATTTACTTTCCCAGGTCTTTGGGACAAAGACTTCAATAACACAACCTGAAGAAAAGAAATAATTAAAGGCATTAGCCAATGGTACTCGCAACTCTTTCAGTTTGCTTTTCTAGCATGCTAATTGAGTGCAGGGAATGAGCTAATAGAATACTGGCTGAAGAAATAGCATTCAGATATTTTAAGGCACAGGCTGAACTCAGGATTCCATATAATGCTAAATTCTTGGACTTACGTACTTAACTGCCTTCTATTTTGGGACTCACTTGGAATGTTCTCTCTTGCTCAGTAATTCACTGTCACAGTACTTAAACGTAGAGCTACAGCTGTCCAGCACTGTCTTGTGTTTTCCACACTCTGGAGGAAGAATGATTAAGTATCAGAGATGTAGCTAAGATAGCGTTTTTCCAAACCAGTTCCTCTTTTGATTTCTGTACCACTATACTTCTATCAAAGAATCTAGGACTTTGTCCTTCCAAGTTTTGTAAATAACGTTGTGAATATGAAAAATCTCACAGGCACTGCCTGGACAGGGTTAACAATGTGTTTTAGGCTACACTCAATGGACAGCCTAGGTTAAGCATGAACTAAAGTCAGCTGCCTGTTTTAGACAGAATCTCAAGGCTTCTCAAACTTTGTTGGCACCCATTCATATCTGCAAATTTTCTTTGGGGCACAATCTGTGTTTCCCTCTGACCACATCTTGTAAAATATATATGCTAGCACATTAACTCCTCCTCCCTTGCAGGCTAGTAGACAAGCTGCAATAATGGACCACATACATGCTGACAAGTATATGAAGTTACTAAGTCACAGTAATCCAGCCATTTCTGATTACTTCTATTTACCCTTAAACGTCTGTTCTCAAAACCACTTCAAATGAATTCTGAATACAGTTTGGCATCATTCTATCATGCTCAAAATGAAAAACTATGGTATAAATTTCTTCCCCCCCTCCATCTTCTTCACAATGTGCCCAAAACTGCACCATGTTTCACAAGTAAAGCAAATTCATGCCTTTTGACATGCGACCGCTAAACTAAGACTACTTCATGCAACTGACAGCAAAGCTGTGCTAGCACAAATGTTACTGGATAATGTAAAACTTTGGCTATGGGAAAAACTGGGCCAGGAAGTCTAGTGAAGAATAGCTAGGATCCCCCCAAAAAGCCTTTTTCACAATTGATTCACATCAATGATTTCTGAAATTCTCCTTTGTTACAACTAATGCATGAGTTATGTACCTGCAGCTCCTGATCCTATAAAGATGTTTACCCGATGTCCAGACTCAGAAAACTTACGTACATGATCTCCCAAGTTCGCATTGTTTGGGTAGTTTAAAATTGCACAGTAAATAAAAAAAAAACACTCAAGAACCCAAACTGCATTTGAGGAATTCACAGTCACCACAGAAGGTGTATGCCTCAAAATTTTTATCTAAGTGCTAAGCCAGTTCCTGATACAATTTAACACAATTTACAATTTAGCCTCAGACACTGTATATTCCTTTAGCTAAAATATGTTTTCCTCATTGGATGCTGTCATCAACCAATGCAGCAGCGAACTGTAATTAAAGTCTTGCATTAAAACTGTTAACCTCAGATTTCTGAACTTTTTATATTCTTTGTAAAACAGTGACTGTTAGACAACTGACACGTAAAGTTTTCTTCCTGTTGACTTTCCCCTTTTCTTCCCAGTCTGCAATTGTCTGGCCACACAGAGCAGAAATTAAGCCATTGGCGTCAAGTGGACTAAGTCTATATGTAGATTTATGTATGCGTGAGATTATGAACTATCATCAACATAGCAGCCACTTCGGCATAAGTCAGTGAAAAAGATTTATTTCTGTAAAGATGTGCATCGTTACTGTAGAACTATCTCAATATTTCTTTTATGTGAAATTAACTGTGTGAATATGTCCATAAAGTTCTTTTGTACTGCATGGTAGACAGTACTTCAGATTGTTTGGTGCTTAACAGTGGAAGTGTAAGAACACTTAAAATGTTTCAAATTTGCTAGGAATAGTAGTGGTAATTTAATGTTTATTTCTCCCATTCCCTTTTTCCTAAAATAAACCCAAAATAAACAAAACCAACAAAACAAACCCAAACCACCCCAAAACCAAACAAAACCAAAAAACCCCTCCAAAATTTAATTTGCAGTTCTAGAGCAAACATTACTATTGGCCTGGGGCCATACAGATATGCACTAGCATAAACAGAACAAATGCTAATGCCTGCATGAAGATGAATCTACCAAAAATGCCTCAGCTTGCATGAGTTTGACACGAACTGCTTCCACACAGTGTTTTGCGTGAGTTCAATTAGCCCAGCATAACATCCAATATTAAGGCAGAATGAGAAGGCACGTGTGCGCGTAGACTAGCCAACAGAAAGCATGTGTTTATGAACAGGTGAAGATAAAACCAGCGGACACAGGCAGGAAACCGAGAATAAACGCTAGTGTCACATGCTGCCAAGAGGGAAGAGAAACCACTTCCTCCCTGACATTCAAACTGACTTTGAAGCTCTTAGAAGCTTATTGCTCTGCAGACTAACTGAACAGCGCCAACACCACCCCAAAACTCACCAAGCACCCCACGTACATAGGTTTAGCCCTTTAAGGTCATAAGAACGGCATTTACAACCCCCACTCACCACCACCTCCTGGGCCACAGCTCCAGGTCCCCAGGGCGGCAGATAGCGGCCACCTCTTTGGGTGCTCAAGACAAGCACCACCTCTCCTTCCTGAGCTAGCTGCTTTTGCTAAAAACGGCCAGAACGTTCTACCCGTCTCCCAGGCCTGGCGGAGCCGAGCCCCGGCAACCCCCAACACCAGGGACGTGCCACACGTCCCCCGTTCCCCCCCCCCCCCC
>VZSC01017946.1:634319-664767 GCA_013398225.1 Steatornis caripensis | reverse complement strand
CCCCCCGCCCCGGCCCCGCCGGCTGGGGAGCGCCTTCCGCCGGCGCGGAGGCTGCGGTGGCTGGGAGCGCTCGGCCCCCCGCCGCCCCGGGCGCGGCGCTCGGCAGGGCCCCGGCCCGAGGGGCTCCCGGTGGCCACCCCACCGCCTGCGTCAGGGTCAAGCAAAGAGCTTTTTCCCTGTGCCTTGCACCGCCCAGGCGTCGGAGCGGCTCCCTGTGCGTAGGCCTTGAGCTCGGAGTCTGTGAGTAGGAGAAAACGGTTCGACTAACGTTGTTTGTCACACGGCAGGGGCTCTTGTCCCTCCAAAAAAGTACCCCGGGCAGTACCCCAACGCTGTAAAAGGTCTTGAAAACTCAAGGGTTGGTTGTGTCCACCTCTATAGTTTGAGCAGTTTTGGTTGCCCGTGCAACTGTTACTTTTTTGCTTGTCAGCCACAGGGTTGGATGCGATTCGAGAGCTTCGCTTTTGTGCTGTTATCGTTACATGTCAGCTCAACCTGCTAGCTCTTCCGCTTCCTTGTCCAAAAGAAAGCTTGCTTGTTTTTTAAATATATACCACTAAATCTATGCAAGTTGTTACTGTTAAGCAGGCAAAGAATGTGTCTCTGAATTTATTAGTTGGACAATTAGCAAACAGTAAGAAGTCCATAAATGGAAAGCATTGAATTTAATGTTCGAATGGAAATTAGAGAGGTACGCTTTAAAAAGGAGAAATTTTATTTCCTAAATGCTGTTAAGTTCTTCCGTAATTTATGGTGTTAGCGATGTGCTCTCTTGAGTAACAAAGGAGAAGGCAGCACAACAGAGATGTAGCAGTCTACTTAATATTGTAGCACATGAGATAGCTGAAGGCTAAGAATCCATCTAAAATGCTGAACTTTAATCAGTGGCTCATAAGTGTCTAGAAAGAATCGCTATGTTAATACAAACTTGATAAAATGATATATAAGCTGGTAAACCTGTTTGAAGTGGTGAGCTGTATGAGTAACTAACTATGGTAGTGTTACAGGTAAGCTAAATGGAAGCAGAACTTATGTAGAAGTTCTGAGAGTGGGGTTCAGATTAAACAGAAATGAGTGGGGTTTTTTGTTTGAGGGGGACTTTTCGTTGTTGGAGCTGGGGAGGTTTGTTTTGGTTTTGTTTTGTTTTTTTCCTTGGAACATGACACTGACAGTGATACTAATTCAAAAAAAAAAAATCCAGGGTGGATTAGATCCTTTGGTTGCACTGTCTCTTTCATTACATGTGGTAACTTCTGTAGCAATAAATACAATTTTTGGGCAAGACAGAAAGGTTACAAAGTTAACATGGAAATCCCAGTAGGGTTTAAGTTTTGTAAACTGCAAACTTTTTTTAAAAGGAACTTCCATATCAGGAAGAACCACTGTAAAGGTGGTGTTTTGTTTGGATTGGAATGCAAAGGCATCAGTATCATTTTTCTTGGGAATTCTTCAAAACAAATTACTTTTTGCATCGCTGTGTATAAAAGCCAGTTTTGTGGCATGTTCTCAAAGTAAAAGGAGCTACAGTGAAGTGTGAGGTGCGCCATTTCACTCTTCTTTCTTCAGGAGGAAACTTCCTCAATCTAAAGAACTCTAACTTAGAAAGTGCTTATATGTAAAATGGGCTTTTACTTGCATATTGCAATCTTGCACAGAAAGATGAGGAAGTTGTTGAATGCATGGCTACAGTAAAGGTTGAAAGCGTCACATAGTTGAGTTGATCTAGATCATGAACGATGTGTGGTTTAGATGTTTTGCTAGTAGTCTTGAACACCTACTGAAAACAAGCTAAACCCAGTGTTAGTCCCAAGTGTGATCCTGACATGGAATCTAAAGTGAGTATCAGTTAGTGATCAGTAACACATTATTTATTGATATTGTGTGTTCTGTATGCACGTGGTTATGATAGCCCTGCATACTCCAGTGTGCTGTGCGCAGTTAACTGCTAGGTTTAGATGAAGTTAATAGAAGTGGATCAGTAGCCATGAATCAGGTGAACTCTCCTGATCAGATTGGCAAACTTTCACAACTACTGACTAACAGGATGTGAAGTGGTTTCTGAGAAAATACAAAAAACAAAAGTGCAAAATAACTAACTGCTAAGAAGAAAGAGTAAAACATAGATGTGGTGTAGGTACTTGTTTTAAAGTGAACTGGGTTTAATTAAACAGGCCTTAAATAGGCATTAGATCACAGTGACAGTTTTTTACTTCAAAAAGTGACTCTGATAGAACAGTTTCTTAAAAACCTCTGCTAGCAAATATCGACTAGACATTTCTGTCCTGCTTTTTCTACAAAATATTTTCTCCGTTCTTCTAGATCTTAATTGAAACAGTTCACAGACAGTTAATGGTATGTGCAAAGTATGTCTTGCTTCTAAGCAAGTTTTCATATAAGTTTGTTCAAGGTGAAAAACACAACACTTACTCCTCAGTAGTTAGCAAATGGATAGTATGACAGTAAACAAATACTCTCTTTAGCTTGTTCTGTTTCGTAGCTTGACCAGCAAAATTACCTGATTACCAAAGATTGAAAGATTACATAAAGCCAGCTTACCTTTTTACCTCCTTTTATCTCCAGTACAGGTACTTTTGTAGCTTGTGTAAGAACCAGTATTGCTGATGTTGCCTTCGCTTTCAAAATTCTGCTGTCCTTCTCTGGGCTTGCATCCTTTTAGAACTTTGTCCAGCAGGTAAACTAGCCTCACCAATGCTTGCTTTCAGGTTAATTGCACAGTCTTTAACTCTTTACTTCCTGCTGGAAGTGACAACTCTGTTTCCTCATGAAATTAAACTTTGAACTTATGATGCTATAGGCTGTTAAATAAGGAATCCATGAAGTAAAATCTTTTAAGTTTCATATGAAAAAAGGTCTCCTTTTTTATCATGTTAAAAAAAAAAAAAAAGATTGTGAGGTAGCATGTATTTCCAAAGATGTGTGCTTTCTTGGCAGTAATGATAGATGTCAGCGTGGTAAGGGATACGGCTGGGGTTAGCAAAAATTATTACTTAGAGTATTTAAATGAAGCTATTGTGTATGCAAAGTAATTGCACTTTTGTACTTCTAGGTGCTCTCTACTACTTTTCTAGACAGTACTGTAAATGTTTTAAACTTTAGACTTTTCTTGTTAATGTTACAGCATTTATTTTAAGAAAATTTTTGGTTCACTCAAAATGTGCTTCTAAAACAATATCTGTTTAACTCCAGAAAAAAAAAGGTATGTTACTTGGTTTTGTTTGCTTAAATGAAACTGTTTGGTCAAGATAGAGAACTTAGGCTATGCCTGAATGTAAATAAGCATGTAACAGACCCTCATTTGGTTCAAATGGAAGGATTAAAGGCTCTACTTGAAATGAGTTTTTCAAACTATGCCATAATGCATATTTCTAAAACTAGAAAACATTGGCAAAAACGTCCTTATTTCTGTATTCATTGGCAAAAACGTCCTTATTTCTGTATTGGTCAGATTAAAGGGGGTTTTTAATGGATATTTTGTTTTAATGGAAACCCTGGTCATCTGATTTCTTCGGATGCTGTACTCGGGGATCTTGAAGCACAAATTTCATGACAGAATTGTGCTTAAAGGCAACTGGTAACTTTTTTCTTTTTAAAGTAGTGATGAACAGTACCACAACTGAAATATATGTAAATTATGCTTGCACAGTGGCACATCCGGTATAGTTTTTAGTTTGCTTTATTTTTCTGCTTCATATCCGGGCCAAGAATATTCATAAAATTAGTATGGTTGGAAAATGCTCAGATTGCCTCCTCTGGAAAGTGTTCGAGGCCAGGCTGGATGGAGCTTCGAGCAACCTAGTCTAGGGCAACTGCATGGTCTTTAAGGTCCATTCCAACCTAAACCATTCTATGATTCGATTTTGTTAGTCTGTATTATATAAATCAGACAGGTGAGTCTTAGATTGCACAACTATGTTTTATATATAAAACTAGGCACTTGTACTTTGCTGTGTTTGATTAAACTACTAGTCACGACTCTGAAAACCTGCATTTCATTCCTGACTGCTCTGCTCTCAGCTAGGTGACATTAGGCAGATGACTTTGCTTACTCATGTCTCAGTTTCCCCATCTTTAGAATAGAGGTAATGATACTTGCTTTTTTTAGAGAGAAAAAGTACTGAGTATTTATTATTAGCTGTGGTCAAGTGCCTAAGGACACCTTAAAAAGGTACAAGTAACCTAATTAATCTGTTTTGAACAGACATTGTAATTAGGCTGAACACTCAGCAGTAAGACTGCCTTCAAATACCATTCAGCTAGGACAGATTAGCCTCAAATAATTTTGAATTACCCTTGTTTCTTCAGAACAAGAAAATGTCACATCCAAGTGAAAATATGCTGGACTAGTCTACTGCAGTTCAGACATGAAAATGTGTGTACAGCTGCTTGGGACTTCTCAAGTCCCTACAAATGCTTCCAGAACTGGTGGATTTAGGGAAGCACTTCAGGTGTTTTTCCATTTGTGGATATATATTACTCTTTAAACAGTACTCTGTTCAAAACTTGTATTAGTAAAATATACATCCTGTTCTCAGTGGAACATGAACAGTCCTTAAAATACCTTTAGGTAGGTGCATGGGTGGGGGTTTTGGTTTTGTTTTGTTTTGGGTTTTTTTTTCTGTATTCTGAATTCTGTCAGTCTGCCTGTTAACATAGGAACTTGTATATGATGTAGGCTTGTATGCATTTGACTGAATTTTCTTTATCAGAGCAGATGTCTTTCTAAGACCCAGATCTGTTGTTTTAACTCAAGATAAATTATTAGTGATGGCTAGTAGAAAAGTATATTTAGTTACAGTATGTGTAATAGCTCTGCTGGAACAGTTTTATACATTGTGAATGTTCATTCATTACAATGTAACCTAAAAACTGTAGTAGAATAACTAGATAAACATGTCCTTTACATTGGGAAATGGTGGTTTAAGGGCTTAATGATGGGATTAAGAATCTCTTCATCAACGTCTCAGTGCTTTGCTGAATTAGAGACTAAGACACTAGATGGCCTCTATCCAGATTCAGAGTAGCAAAGCCTTATGGTGTGTTACGTGCAGCACCAGGGTCTCAGTCTGCTTTTTGTTCTTGCTTTTTCTAGAAGTCACTTGCACAAATGGTTGATGGTAGGCTTTTTGTTTGTTTTGTTTTCTCTATGTGGATCCAGTAAGTGAATGGATTCAAGAACGGCCTGAAATGAAGCATCTCACATGAGATACTGCTCTGTAGCATGGGCAAGGCATTTGTATGGTACTTTGAAACTTTAATTATTAATGTTTGGTCTGCAATTCCTAACACAAGCAAAATAGCTTCTTTACTAGTGTTTGAGGCATGTTTGTTTGTTTTTTTGGTTTTTTTAAGAAATTAGATTTATGTTGTAGGATCCGATCCATGCCTTCTGTTCCTTTGAGATGCGATTCGGAAGTACTACGTTGAAACAGAAACTAGTAGTGCCCTTAGTTGACAAAATGCTTTGGGCGTGTCCTTACAGTAACATTACATCTGCTTAGTTTGTTTATTTGAACTGCAGCAATGTAATTATGTTACACTGACACAAGTCCACACCATTTTTATTACTGCCATTTTACAGTTACTGATTACTTACTATGTCTCACAGCTCACCAGTGAATTTTAACTACTTGCGTGGCAGTCCGGACATGCATCCTATGGAGCAAAGTCTACTCTGTGGGTTTTCTCATGATGCTTTGTGGGGTGCTTTCTCAAACCTCCAGGAATTCTGTGTGTCAAACTAACGCAGTTTTGTGGCATCCATCAGCTTTGCCAGTGCAACTTCTGGCAACTGATGAGGAGGATATGGCAGAGCGCTGTGGTGAGCAGAAACAGTATCAACAGGAACGTAGCGTGCAGTTGCAGCCTTATGTTCAGCTAAATGGACCAGCTCTGCTGGGAATTCTGCTGCTGTTGTCCTGTAGGTAATAGGAGAGGCTGAAAATCAAGCTATTCAGGCCAATGCATTCAACTTCACAAATAGGGTGTGTTGAGGGAGTTCATGTGATCAGTTACTATGGCTCAGTTGTGGGACCACCAGCTGTGGGTAGTGGTGATCTGATTGTTTTTTCAGAGCAGGCCACACCTTCTGTTTTTCTTGATATTAGATATAGATGCAAGTTCCTACACTGTGTATCAGTGTTGTGCCCACTCGGGCTGTAGTTCCTGTTTGCTGCTGCAGTGCTGTACAGAGCACTTCCGCAGTGGATGCACCATGATGGCAAAACTGTGCTCTCATCGGTGTAATTTATCACTTCTGCTAGGCAACCAGGGAGAAAACCAGGGATATTAGCATGAGTGTAGTTTTGCTAGGACAACTGCATCTATACTAAAGGCCTTTGTTATTTTATTATACATATATAGATAGCTGTCAGGTACCAAATAAACGATTGGGAAGGGCTAGGTAAGGCTATGAAAGGTTAATATATGTGAATTTTTGCTGTTCCTTTTTTATGCCATAAAGAAAGGTTGATATATAGCAGGACCCAAGGAGGGTGTGCTTTGGCCCATTATGCAAATCAGGAAAACTGGACTATGTTGGTAAAAACCTTAATGTGGACATGACTAAATTAGTTAGCTTTTTCTGCCTCCAATTCCTGTGGATTTCTTTAAGCCTTCTGTTCTTCACTGGAGATGTATTGGTTTTTAAATGACACAGAATTTCTGACTTGTTCTCTAAATAACTGCAGATCAGAGAACTTGAATCAAAAGCTTATAATATGTTTCATGCCTGCGGTGTTATGTATGGTAGCCTGGTGCTGAAGCAAACTGGTTTTTCTGTTGAGGTTTTTCAAACTTTTGCTATCCCACAACATGGTAGCAGGGCTTACAGATTTTAAGTTTCCTTTAAACACAAGAACATGTTAACCTGAAAATGAAAGTAGCAGAACCAGTGCTATTTTCTGAGAGAAGACCCAGGGGGACAGCTTTCCACTAACTTTCCACAATTGTTATTAGAGTGTCACAAAATATAATAGGTGGCAGATCTATAGCCTGGAGAAGGCATAATTAAGTCTACAATACCAAGGTGCAAATAGATTGTATCAAAGTCCTGATATAAATCACAGGAATAATGTGGGACTCTGTTAGCACGATAGAAACAGTTGCAAGCAGATCGGGTCAGAAAGGAGAACGCATGTGATTACTGCAACAGTAGTAGTTTTCTGAATTAGTGCTGGGCCTTAAAGCTGGAGAATGTTGCTCAACTCTTGGAGTGTAAGGGCTGATACACCTTTTTTGTCATCTTATAAAAGTTAATACTCAAAGCGCTTCAAGATCACTGTCATGCACAATTTCTGTATGAAATTTAAAAATAAAATACACGTACAAGAACTTTGTAAGTACATGTGTAACATCTTTCTCCGTATTCACATTTGCTAGACTATTGAAATAAATAGGTTATTAAAAGGAATAAGAGCTAATAGTAAGTGTAATTGTTATTTACCTGATTTGGAAATAGTCCTTCTAAATAATTGTGGTGCATAGCTGTTCTGAGATTATTTTTTCTGTCTCCCTGTGTATAGGTATGTACATTCTTTTTTCAAATATAAACTTCTTGTAACTTTTGAGGAGAATCTGGGAGTTGGTGATCAAAAGAAGCAGAAAAAAGTCCTCTTTTTTTTAAAAAAAAAAAGTCCCAAACACAAACTGCCTAATTAAACTGGAAATAATATTAATGATATGATTTAGTATATCTCTGGTGCTGTAGTTTGCTTATGAACTTAGAAACTTTAACATATGTATTTTTGAAAACTGTCAAAAGGTACCTTCAATTTGGGTTTTTTTGTTGCAGATCACTAAGCTGGAAGGCAGGTTTGTGATGTAAATTTAGTATGGAAAAGTTCTAGCTAGTTCATTGACCATGCTGTTGCTGCAAATGGAAGCTTTGCCCATACAGACTTGAGGCTGTTGTTCGAAGAAAGTGTCAGACTTTGTCAGCTGGTGCTGCTGCTGAAAATGAATATGTGCCACATTGTGTTGCTTTACGTTTGCACAGACAGCTAGCTATATGGTGAACAGCTTCGGTTCTTAGTTTTGTTTTGGTGGGTTTTTTCTCCCTAAATTAGTTTTCAGCCAGGTCACGTTCACAATCCAGTTTACTGTGTGGCCATATAAAGGTTTGTACTAGCATATATCAGCAAATGGTCTGGGGCAGGAACAAACTGTTAATGCAGGTTAGGACTGCTGGTTCTTCAGGGTGCTTTTTTTTGCCTGCAATGCTGGCTTATGCAGTAAAGTGTTTATCAGATTACAGGCTGAGATTTACTCTCATGTATGTGGCTTTGAGCTAGGGACTGTGAAAAGAGTGCGATTCTGCTGCAGATGAACATACAGGTAACGAACAGTCCATGCGCTGTCTATGGCGATTCTTTTCTACCTTCGCGTTCTTCAAGCTGGAGGTCTCACTATGCTGCATGTGACAGTAAAAAAACTGTCTGAAACAGTGTTGAAAATAGAATTGGTTTGGACATCATGCATTGGGTGGAAGATGTAGTTTCATTTAGTTTCATGTCAAAGGTTGAGAACAGTGTTAAGGTTTTGTGGCAGTACGCTAGGTGAGTGTGGCGATATGACCACAACTTTATTTGCTAGCTTTCGGAAGTTGCTGTTAAACCTTTCATGCACTTCAGGCAAGGAGTAGTTTTGAAAAATCTTGACTCTTTTTGCTATTTCTCTAACTTAAGTGAAAGAAAAGGTGAGTGTACAGTTGAAACAGATGGGATCAAATTTTGGAGTGAAGACAACTTACTGTGCAAGTAATAATATAAAATTACTATCCATAAAGAGAATGAAGAGGGTGAGATATTACAGTTTGGTATTAATACATCTGTCGGTTATTGGATAGTTCAATAACTGTGAGACATTTGACTATTTAGTAGGAAAAAAAACCCAAACAATGATGAGTTGAACGTTTGCAGTAACAGAGTACCTCTTAATGGTCACATGAGCATCAATTAAAGCACCACTTAGAGAACTTTGAACTACTGTGTACAAGATGGATGCTGTGCTTCAAAGGTCTAGCCAAACTTGGGGGAAAAAAGGCCTGAAAATATGGCGCAGAAATAACAAATTTGAGGTGTTAAAGTGATTAAATATTTTCAAAGTTCTCATGGTGTGGAATTCATTTTCAAAATTATCAATTCTTTCTCCTTGTCTAGATTGACAAATTCTGGGTGTGTTATATTCATAACTCAGCTATGCCATTAGAATATGGACTTTTTTTCTTTTTTTTTAATATTTGCTGTTGGGATGAAGAAGTAGCTTTAGAATAAACAAGGAGAGTGGATTTGGTGATTCCAGATGTTCCAAAGCTCTCTACTAACAGCAGACTTGAGTAATGTGGGCAAGAAACTTTAAGCCAGTCCTTAGATAAATGGAAAAAACTTGCTTAATTCTGTTCTTCTGCCTACCTTTCTTATTTCTGTTCCACAGTAAGAGGAACATTAGCCCTTTTATGATAGATTTTAGGATTTACACTGTTTACATGACTTAGGTTATTAGAGATTGAAATTGCTCTTTCATCATTGTAATGCATATTATCTTACCAAGCCCAAAAGCCTCCAAAGGTATTGTTGAGAATTTAGGAGGAATGCAAATTGACTGTGTGGCCTGTTGCTTTTTACAAGCATAATATGCAATAACATCCACTGCTTTTCTACTTCATGCATTTATTTATATGGGAAGACTTTGCAAAACCATTAAGTGGAATGTGTTTTAAGAGGATATTCCCTATATAGACCTGCATATGACATGACAAGATTCGTTCTTCCCTAATTCTCAAATCATATAGGCTAAAATTGTAAGATAAATGATGACAAAGAAGTGTCAGCTTTTCTTAAAAAGAAAAGACAAAAGTACGTAGTTATCCTCTGAAGTTGTAAGGAAGTATGCTGCTGACAACCTGTCCGGAGCACATGAGGAACTACGTGGGCGTAATGGGGTGGGGAGACAGAATACAGTAAATTAGGTTCTAACAAAAGGTTATAGAAGACAGTCAGACTGAAGGCAGGGTTTCAAAGGCTTGTATTGAAAAGTACCAAAATAAGCATACTACAGATCTACAGAACATTTTAAAATCAGCACGGCCTTTTTGTAGGATGTGTTCTAAACTTAGTGGCTGCAGTAGAAAAGTAAAAGTACTGTAAATTGTACATGCCTGACTACTAGTGTAGCATTCTTGAACTGCTGCCCATTTAGGACTCGGCAATCTCCTTTAATGGAAGCATGTTTTCTTCAATATTTGGGTTTGTTTATTGCTTATTTATAAGCTCATATGAAGCTAGTATTTTAGGCTGAGAATGGCTGCATGTTCAAAGTTATCATTTGCAAATTATGATATCTGTATAATTAGAGATCTTCAGGAAGATTATTTCAATCTTGTTCTTGAAGCTTAAACCATTATTTAATGTTTTTTCTTCAAGTTGCTAGGATTTGTGTCTTCAGTCTCTCCTCTCCTGAAGAGATGGAAACATGACATTTTGAAATTTAAAACGGACGGTACTTTAACATTAGAACAAAGTAATTTATTTCAGAGGGTTTTTTAATTGTTGCTTCTTACTTCTTTATTCATACCAGTTAGTCTGAGTCAAACTAAGTATTTATCAATTGGGAGAAAAAATGAATTAGTTTTAACTATTTGTTTTTGTCAAGTTGGTTCAAATATGATTCCACACCACATAAGCCACTTCACAAAGTAGTATCTAAATCTGACTTTTTTATTTTGCATGTGCACTTTTCAAATAAAGTCAGTATCTATGGCAAAGTACATGGCATTCAGCCACAGCTAATTTTTGTTTTGGAGGGCAAACTCCTTTCTTGAATTCTGCGTTTTGTTGTAACATACTGCAAAATGCAGAAACAATTTATGATTGTTAGCTTAAATGCTTTAGAAATTGGTGTTCACCTGCGTTAGGATTCTATACAAGAGAGTGAGTGAATGTGTTCTCAAGCTCTAATTAAACTAATCCTAACATTTCTAAGATTTTTTTTTTTAAGTTTCATAAGTGCAGAAGGAAAAAGAGCATTGCTCTGCCATAGAGTAGTATTCAGGATCATCATCTATTTTTCAGGTTAGCAGCCAGCACTAATATAAAGTGTTCTTTTTTGAAGTGTGGTTGGGATGGTTTGGTTTTTTTTTTTGATGGGAGTAACTCAGTGATGCAGTCGGGGTAGCAGCTGCAGTGCACATGAGAATTGGTTTCTTAAACTCCGATTTGATTCTTGAACTAGATGACCTTGGGTATGAAAGAAAGGCAAGGGAGAGATAAATTCTGCAAGTGGTCTCCCATTTTTGTAACTCTTTCCTTTTCTATGATAAGCAATACTGTTTTATGGATTGGAAAGTAACATTTCATTTCTTTGACATTTGTCTGCCTTTCCATTTCTTGCATTTACTTGAATTAGTTTACTGTCGATTTAATGTTTATACAGTACTTCAGGTAAACATTTTTTTTAAAACCTAAACAGATTTTTGAAACTTAACTGCAGGCATCCATATTCTGAATTTACTCATATGTTTTCTAAACTATGCAGCTGAATTATTTTTTTTCTTGATTTCTATCTAGCATGTAATACTTTCTGCAGATTTCCTTCACTAATTTTTGTCTTGCGCTTTGCTAACCAAGTATGTTGAAAATGTCAGATGGTACAATTTTTTCCACTGTTATAAAAAATGCTTCAGGACAATAGACAGCTTATAAGTGTTCCTTTATGGCAATGAATATACTTGAAGCTTAGCATGCAGTCAAGTACACCTTCTGGCAATTCCTGCAAATCTCAGTTACAGCAGCAATGAGCATTTTGATGGCATGTACTGGGAGTGATCAGAGATGCCACTTCCCCCCTCAGGGTTAGCAAAAGGAGGAGGGAGGGGCTGGCCATGGTTCTGGCGTCTTCAGAAAGGCTGAAAAAACTGTGTCCAGGCAGAAGCATTCGCTGTACCCCAGAATGTTTATAATAATGCCAGTTCATTGTGTCCTGGCTAGATAAAACAGTGGGAGGGGTGTGAAAAAGAAACCAGTAATGCTCAGAGGGGTCAGAGAAGAGTAGTTGAGAGGATGCTTGCCTGAGCTAAATATAGTATCTTATTTTGGAAGGTGGTGTAGACAGATGGAGAGTGTACTTTATTTTTGTGTAGTTCAATTTCTTCTTTTATTACGGAGACTGCTTTTTATTTTTCACCTGTGACTCTTGACATCTTTAGCAGAATGCTTGAGAGCCTCAAAACACCACCCCCACCCCCCACCACACCCCCCTCTTTCAAATACAGCTAGGAAATAGCCAGATGCTCATAAAATGTAAGTTTCTGTGAGAATATTCTGGTCTCTTTGATGGAATAGAAGAAGTCTTTCTGCTGGTATTTTTCAGACAAAAGTTAATTTGTATATTTTTGTCCCCTAAAGATGACACACTTTAGATTAACTATCTCATCATAGAGGGATACATAGTAGATACACTTGGGAATGCAACAGGTTAAACTTCAACCATAAATAGGTTCTGATTGTAGTAATTTCTTTCTTTAGCTTAAAGGACTTCTTTGTGAAGGTTTTGCTGAATGTCATATCTAGACTATTTTTTGTAGCTCATGATAATTAATAAAGCAAAATATTCTACTGCTGTTTAACTTTTTTTTTGTGTTACAGTTTTTATTACTAACTAAAGGTTTTCTCAGGCGGGTATCTAAAATGCTTCTGAATTGGAATGAAGTAGAAAACTTTTAGCCTTGAAAAAGAGTATCTTGACTGTTACGAGCATATCAAAATCAGTTACACTGGAATATTGGCAAAAAATATTCCTAGAACATTTTTTAAAATTGTAAGTATGTGTGAAAACTGCTGTGTGTATATGCCCTTGATTTTAAATTTAATTTTAAAAAATTGATCAATTTAGGATGAAGAGGGGTTAAATACCATGTTCAAGATTACATTCACATCATTGGTGCTGGAAAACACATAGAAAGCATATGTAATCTTACCCACTCTGAAAAAGGAAGGGCATTGAAAGCACTAACAAGTTTGCCTCCCTGTAGGCTTTCTGAGCACTCAGCGGTATATAAAACAACATATCATTCCCCTTGTTTAATGCAGTTGTAAGGTGAGAACATTTTGCCATTGTTATGTAAACTTGGTTTTATAGCACGGCCTTTAAGATTTACTCTTATGGGCACATGTATACACCATGCATTGAAAAGCGGTTGTTTTACACGGCTTTACTTCTGTTATATTAGAGGCTTCATTGGAGCATTGGTTGTTTGGAAACTGATGCTTCCGATTCTCAATTTAGCTGATACTGAGACTATGCTGGTAACAAGAGCTAGATGGGAGGGCGTCCTACACAAGTATATACACAGAACGGGAAGAAGCTTACTTGAGAGATGGTACTGAGACTGAACATAGAGGGTAAAACATCTTAAATGAGCATTAAGAAATCCCTCAGCTAAAATCGTAGGCATTTATTCAACACTTCTCACTGTCAACTTTTTGTAAGTGTCAGAGGTTCATTTTGGGTCATGAGACAGTAGATTTGGATGACCGTACCGCAGGTCAGTGCGGATCAGGGCTCCTAAAAACTAAGAAAGTGTAGAAAGTTTTTAAAACCAAAACTTTAAGCAGATTTCCGTCTTCAAATGTAAATGTATTAGGAATTTTTGTAGTCCATATAATCAGTAAGTGAAATCATCTGCCTCTTTTTCATGGCTATTGCATATAAAGCAATTAGGTCAGGAAAATTTATTTTTGCTTGCATTGTAGGCTGAGATGGGTTTCTGTTTCTTCATGATTTCTCTAATACCTGGGGATTCTTAAATAGAAAATGAGCATTAAGAGCCAGTGAGAAATTACCTACCATATTTTAATGGTCAGAGAAAGAAGCATTGCAAAAACACTATTCAAATGTATCACAGCATACATCAGTGATGCTCTGTAAGAGTCTCAGACAAATGGGGATGTGAAGTAATGCTTCTATAAATAACTCTGTGTTCATCCATAAACTTTTACTGGAAAGGCATGGAATGAGATGTCTGCATCTCTGCAAGCGGAATTTTGAGTGTGGCAATACTTATCCTCAATAGTGAAAAGTGATCTTTTCTACTGACCACCTGTAAAGATGAAGAGAAGATTTAAGGAGGCTTTTCCATCCTCCTTTTACTGCTGGAGATGAAAATGGGAGCAGCATGTCCAGATGATTGGACTGTAGGGTGTGAACTTAAGTAACTTCAGATGTAATAGCCAAAACTACTGTGAGAGTTCTCAGTCCTAGAGTATGAAGACATAGTTCCTTGGTATAAATACAAACATACATCCCTTTGCTGTAATGACAGATTTGGCTACCAAGCTGGGCAACCCACAGGCTGTGGTGAAGGCGCTGTTACACAGTCCTAGAAAGCACAAAAATGTGGTTCCTTCACCAAGATCTAGTATTTGGCCACTTGGCCTATTGCCTCATAAAACAGATGTTAGTATTATCTCTGATATGTATTGCTGCATTTATAATGTACAAAATAGTTGGCTGCTAAAGGTGATGTCTTAATTAGAGTGGAATGTAGACTCTCAGCTCTTCCATTAGTTTTGCAATGGCTAAAAATAGCTCCTCCAAAATATAGTGAAGTTAAATGGGCTAATGTATCGGTTCTCTGTGCTGAAAGCTGGAATTGCCAGAAGCAGAGTTTGGGTTTTTTGGGGGATTTTTTCCAAATCATTATTATCCATCCCAGAAATGGAAATTCTCATGTATGGATCTCTTTGCTGCGCTTTTCAGGTTAAGGAAATTAGCATGGTGTTCTTTAACAGTGTCCTGTCACTTGTATGTGTTATTGAGAAATTCATGTTTACTAGCTGAGGATTTCTTTTACGTCATTTCAATGATTTAAGGTTTTCAGCCTGCACTGAAAGAACACAGAAGTCCAAAATTGTACTGACTTCTTTTTGTAGTCAGGCGTTTTAGCATTCTTCTCCTGTAGTTTAGTTGGAATGTGTAACACTTAAGTACCACCCACCGCTTACAGATGTGGCGGTAGCTGATACTGTAATTTGTGGATGGACAGAATGGTCAATCCTGTTGCATTATTCGAGATAGATAATAATGCCTTTTAATTATGTAATAGTAGCTATTATCTAATTCGTTTTTATCATAATAGAAGAAAACCACTTTAAAAATGGGAGTGGGCCTGTGGGGTTTGGGTTCCTTGGGGTTTTACTTTGATACGTCTGCATAGTGATTAAAACTTCTTCATAAGCAGGAATTCAACCATACATGTTTATCTTAATGTTAACATTACAGCCATTGAAAATGTATAGTTGCAATGTTATATATAAAGGTAAGTATATTTTTTGGATGCGTTTCCAACAAACTATCACCTTTGTACAGTGTGTGTTGTGTTTAAGGAGGAGTTACCAAAGTCACAAGGCATGATTGTGACTCATGTTTCTTGACTGACCTTTTTACCTTCGAAAATCTCTTCTACCAAATTAAGTATCATATCCTGTAGCTTGGATAATATAGTATTTTTTCCAACATCTTGAGCTATATGTGTAATATTATTCTGTTCTGAATGTTAGACAAAATTAGGTAAATATTTTATATGAAAAAGCCAATACAATTATTTATATTAGGGTGACTTTATACCAACTTTCTGTAGCAGGAGAAATGCTTTATTTTAAGCATTTGCTGTAACACACACACTTCAACAGACACCTTACTAGTTACATTTTATTTGGGGAAGGAGAAGAATGTTTGTCTCTCATGGACAGGTTACTAGTTTCTGTTTTGCCAGTACTTAAAGGCAAATTCTCCACACATTTGCATGGCTTTAGCTTTATCTTAAATAGTTCTGTTTCTTCAGTAAGGTATGTTGGACTTCAAGCATTTCAGAGCGGTAAAACAACTTCTTGCACCAAACTTAAGCTTAATGTAACTACAGAGAAATCAATCAAGTCAAACTGAGGCAAGTCTAGTGATAAGAATTTCTCTAAAAAAAAAACTTGGTCTAGTCTCTAGCAGTAATTCAAAATGAGTATATCAGTTTCTAAAAGAAATGGATACCATGCATACCCATATGTAGTATTTGGGAAGAATATTAAAATATACACTTGATTTTAAAAGTGCATACTGTATATATTCAAGAAATAATTCTAGGCCATTAGGATGAAGTTGTTTATATGTTTACATGGTACAGAGAATTATAGATGTTCCCATGAAGAAAACAATAACTTAGTTTATTTGAAAGTGTTTAAAATAACAAGCAAACAAACAGCCCAAAACTCCACCAAAACCCAAATCCCTTTTAATGCTTATTTTTGCTATAAATTTTAAAATTTAAGGTTTTCTTTTTCAAAGCAGCCTCAAGCTGTCAAGCACACAAAAATAGTAATTTCTCTGCTTTTTACCAGTCTTCACACTTTTATTTGTGATGGGATATTAAGAATTTTTTCCCAAAATGTGACTCAAGACTAAATTTTCCAGATTAAATCTAAAAATGGCAAGACAACATTTGCATGGAATTCCTGTGTTGGCAGTAGGAGATATGACACACATACATGTGCATTTTCACTGCCCTGTCCAGTACATTAAATGTACAGCTCCAGTTCAGAATCTGTGACTGCAACTTCTTTGCTTCAAATTGTGCTTCTTTGAACTTGCTTCTCTTTCATGGATTGAACTATCATTTAATCCACCTGGTTTTCCTCATCATTTAAACAGGAGTGTGTGTATTTATTAAATTAGGAATATGTACTATGAAAATGTTACAGGAATTAGATGAGAAATTACCATTTCAGTGTTTCTACTGTATGCATCTAGGTAAGGCTGCATTTCAGGGGGAATTACTTCAGTCTTCTGGGCACAGTTTTATGATACATCATTATGGGAGATACTTCCAGCATACAGTATGATATTAACAATTCATAAAATCTTTTTCCCTGTATCTTGAAAGAGCTCGTTTATATTTTGGCATTTAATAGAGCTTCTACTACTGTGTGTGGTCTGCCTGAAACCATATTATTTACATAAAATGCAGTTTTCTTCTGAGTATGCATTCTACTTTATCTTGTTATACTAACTCAATTATTGTAGCACGACTGATAATCATTGGTGCTTCATGTACACTTAAAAATGAGAAGGTAAATTAAAACTAAGACAGCAGGGTGTCATAGAGAATGGAGGAGTGGCGTTATTCTAGGCATAATTTCATGTGCTGATTTTGTTCCTGGACACATGTAATAAAAGTTTGTTCAGCAGGCCCCATTCATCGTAATGGTGATTTGTGCTGTTTCTTTTGCACATCTGAAACTGGAGAGGTTAAGGTTTGTTTCCGCTGTGCTGGGCTCTGTTGGAATTGTTTGGCTGGGAATAGGAACTTGAAGTTACAGATAAAAGTTCGGAAACTGCCGAAGTGTCTGTACCACACCTGTTGCCAGAACATCTAGTCACGCTTCATGGGTACTGTAGCCATCTGATCTCAGATTCAGGTGCTCGTTGCTTCTGCTGTGCCGTAGCCTCCATCAAGTCCTTGCGATCATGGGAAAGGTGATTGAGGAGATTTTCTTTTAATGTTGTATTTCTTTGCAAGCCTTCTTGCAGGTCCTTCTCTTAGTGTAAAACCACCAGGAGCTGCTACAATGAGAAGCAGCTGAAGGCAGCATTTCTTAAAGTGTTTTTTCCTTCCTTTCCATGACGAGGGACTCTCTCTCTCATGTGCCTTTCTGTAACCGATGTTGGCATGGTGTGGCACAGCATAGCACTGCTCAGACACACTTCCTGTTCTGTAAGCCAGGCTGCACTGCTGTGGAGCACCTTTCAGGGAGTGTGCTCTTTGCATTAGTGAACGCTGACCTAATCAGGGATTGTTTGTGGCTGGAATTTTAATACCTGTTTAGGTGCGATGCTGTGGCTGAGGCAGGCCACACAGCTTTTTATACAGGTGTTGTAGGACCAAGTGCTGCAGCCCAGCAGCTATTGCCTGATTAAAAGCAAACAGCAGCTCACGTGGGGGGTAAGGGGCAGAGGGGACCAGCTGATTGAGGACGGCAGGTTGGACACCACTATTTTAAGGAACACTTCTTTTTTATTAGATCTGTTTCATCTCTTATAGATGCAGCCAGGCCCTCACTGTTTGCACACAGGAATTGAACTACATTTAATCAGTGTCCTACTTGAATTCATCCACATATAATGCAAGGCACTATGGATATTTGTGCCTTAAACAGCCTCTTGTTACAAAGCAGAGAGCTGTGACTTAGATTAAATTTAAATCCTGATTTGCAACATGTTAGCACAGCAAACTAATGCCAAAATCTATTAAGACTCCAAGGGGGTTTTTTGTTCTTGACATTGGGCGAGTGCTGAGATCTTGACCACAATCACATTTGCTTCTGGGCAGGAGGAAATAGTCCGTGTAGTTCCAGTAATCCAGACAAGCCCTCACATCTGGTTTTATGAATGACTTCGGGGGGTGAGGGAAGTTTGCAATTGATTAACATTGTTCTTAAAATCAAAGACTACTGTAGTTTCAGGAATTACTATAGAGAGCTTCAGAGACCTTGGCAGTTAGCTCAGAAAAACAACTTTTTTTTTTTTGCTAAAAGATTATTCAGAAAATTATCCTAAGGGACCTAATAGTTCCAAATCTGTACTTCCAGGTCTTCAAAATGAAATGAAAAATTAATAAACATTTAGTCTTTCTGGATTATGGTAAATTTTTTAATCATACATAAGATGAAAATCCTATTTTTATATTTGAAATTAGTACGCTTATATTAAATAGCCAAGCATTTTTTATTGCTTATCAAACGGGTTTTCTTACTGTGTAATTAATTGTCTATTATCATCTATTGAAATGGTTACTAAAATTCAAGAGCATATAAAAATGAATGCTAATAGTTTTGATAAAAAATGTACACAGTTTTATTGTGAGTTTTGATATGGTCTTCCCCCCCCCACCAAAGGCAGGTTCAGTGTGTGTGTGAGTAGCAAGTCAATGTGAAGTGTAAATAATATTGTGCATGAGTACTCATCAGCTGTTAAGTATGCTGTAGTTTAAGGCTCCGCTTACCTTTCTGTAACAATTCCTACCAGAAGCCAGCAATCTGAACTCTTGCCCTATTCAGTATTCTCTAGGGTGAATACATGGTGTAATGCAGTGCAGCTGTGCTGTGCTCTTAGGAGCAAGTCTTTGGGAGTTACTAATGCCCAGGATTTTAGCATTATCTTTTTCTTCTAAGAGGGGGCAATTTGAGAATCTCATTTTGAATTGGAAGTCATTCAGTTTACACAACTTAAGCAGGTGCTGTGACATGTTCAGCTTCATGGTACTCTTTTCTATTCAGCAGTACCATTTCCATGGTTCAGCAATTTAAATATTTTATTCTTAAATGGGAGTTTGGGTAGTAAATGCAGTTTGGCAAGGTGCTCGCTTTACTGATTATTTGGTTCAGAATTGACCTGAGGCGAAAGTGCAGGGCCCCCATGGGTTTTCATAAACAACATTACTACTCTCTTCTACCACATCAGCCGGCATAGACTCTGTGTATTATTAAAAGACATGCTCAGACCACTACCCATTATTTTCAGCAACTATACTTAAAACATTTCCCAGGAGTACAGAAGTTGAAGACTGGCATTTGAATTCATCTGGGTAAATAGATAGTCTTTGAGCCAGCAATCAGTGAGGTTGAGTCATTAGGCCATTGCGGTAGAAAAGCTCTGTATGTGGGTTCCTTTTTCTTTTTTTTGTTTTTTAAGCTGTAGGATCTAATTTGTGGTCTTTGATAGTTTATTGTAGTAAACATAGCTTCAGTTTCATTACATGCTGAAACATTTCAGAAATCTCTGCTTTTGCTCATAAACATATATTTTCCGATTGCAAAGAAGTATGCACCACTGCCTCTAACTGCTGTCCGTACAGCCCCGAAGCAGCTGGTTATGAGCAGCACTGGGTGCCTGCTGCCCTTTTCTGCTGCCGAGGCAAAGAACTAGGTCACCGCAGTGTGCCGTGGCGCAAGGGGGAGAAGGATGCTGCGGCAAGTGGTCTGGTCCTGGGACCGCCCAACCAGGATTGGCTCTTCTTTTTTAACTATCATTCAAAACACTACCAGAATTAAAAAAGAGACTGAGAATTAATAACTGGCTGCCCATTCTCTTGTCTTAGATTTTAAAGCAGTGAGGCCTGTTCTCTGTTTTGCCAGCAGGAGTGGTTTAGTCATTATCTGCTTCAGATCATTTCCACTCTTAAGATATTTTGTGTTAAGTGATTCTGGGAGGGAGAGTAAAGGAAGTGGCTGTGCAAAATCCATTTATGGTTTCTTGGTATAGAGAACATGAACGATTTCTTCTGTCTTTGCACCCTGCCTGCTTGAACGGTGCAAAGGCAAGGACCTGGCCTCCGCCTCCAACCGTTGTTTCTTTTGACATACTTAATTTTCAGGTCGAGGGGACAGAACACCTACGTCCTAATGGATGTGAGGCTCAGCCTGGGGGAGGGAGTTTATCCAAATCGTGAAAACAATTTTTCGAAAGAATGTTCAGCTCTGACAAGAGATTCGTAATAGGTTGTCATCAAATAAAGCTGGGATATCCTGTGTTTTTAAGTCACTCTCAGTTTAAAAACAGAGTTTGAGTTTGGCATTTTAGAAGATGCTTTTCTTAAAGAAAAAATCCTACCTCACTTCTCTTACTCAACTATTAGACATTCTGTCCAGTTGTGTCCATCTGGGCATTATCTCCATTTTAAAATGGATGTTGCTGAGTTTGCTCATCTGTCCGGCATAAGGATCTGTCTCCAAACCTTTGTTGCATGCCAGCAGCAAAACATGTCAGCGCAGGAGCAGAACAACTTCACTTGCAGAACATGCTCTTGCTCTGCATTCGCAGCGACCTCCAGGGTCACTCAGTGCACGGTTGCCTCCTTGGAAGACTGTTTCACAATGACCTTTATGCCAGGTGACGCGTCTAGCTAAGTAGGTGACAGGATACTTTCAGTTCAAATGTATAATTAAGTCTGAGTGACAAGAGAAACAGAAGGATTATCATCTGTGGCTTTTTGGGAGATTGAAAGGTGAATGCTTAAATGCATAGGCAGTGTGACCAGCTTCCAGTGTTGGCATCCACACTATTGAACTATTAGCTGTCTTGGGAGTGGATTGAAGAAGACTCTGTATCCTGAAGTTCTTAAGTCCAGGGATAAAGATGCTGCTGAGACTGCTCAAGCTGAGGAGAGCTTTTAACTTAATTACTGGAAATTTGGAATGCAAATTACTAATGATCATGGAAATTTAATTTAACTGAAGACTTGTTAGAGTCTGTGTATCTGGAACAAGGGCTCCAAAAACCTGTTTATGGAAGAACATAACATCCCTTTAACAGGTGGGATGTAGGGCTTGTAGAGGGATAAAAGCCTTCCCTGTAACAAAATACGTTATTGTTCAATAGAGAAACAATTAACTGAAGTCTTTTTGGGAAACCCTAGTCAAGAATATTTCTGAATTATTTATATTTCAATTACATTGTTCTGTTTGAGAAGTGTACATTCTTGGCATAATTTTAGCATATTTCAGGTGCTGTTAGAATATGGAATAAAGGTTTTCTTTTGATTTTGGGGTTGTTTTGTACTTATTTTACATTTACCACTTGTCCTTCTCCTGTGGACTTTGAGAAGTGTAATATCATGCTTTGAAGGAGGTAGGCGATGAGTTCATTTCTAAGAAGCTGGCAGAACAAGTGCAAAGGATTATGGTTTAAAAATACACACTTTTAAAATTTACAAACATTTGTTTGTTTTTAAAGGCTAAATAGTAGTATACTACTCTTGAAGCTCTTTTTACATCCTGAATTTTTATGTGCAAGACAAACGGGGAAATCAAAGACCTGAATCTAATTTGGATATACTTATTGCTTAAACAAATAGTTTGCTATACAACGGCTGTATGAATTTATTTTCCGTTTCGGTTGTTTCTCAAAAGAAAACCCTCAACACGCGGTGGTCAGTTTCCTTCATTACTGGTAAGAGTCTTTGTACTAGTTTGTTATCGCTATTGATTATTCTTTTCTAAAAATTGATTCTTTTTATATGCCTATATATGGAAACAATGTCATGTATTTCCCAGTACATTAACAGCCTCTCTACATATGCATAACAAATTGTTTCTGTTAGTGCACATTAAAATAAACATACTTACAGGAATCACATGAGGAATAAATTTGCATGATTTTTTTTTCTTTTGTTTCTTATGCAGTCTGTAATTTCTAAATTGCTGCTTTGTTGTCTTTTTCACTGGTAGACAAATTCTGTGCAAGGTGGTGATTCCATCTCCTTTTAATAATTAAGAATCTTTGAGTTACCAAGTTTTTGTACTAAAACTAGCAGCTATGGGTAGAAATGTTTTAATAGAAGTGGTTTAAAGATGATTTAGTAAACTTGTAAAATTATAGTTGAGGACGAGTAGATTGGATGGAGGATGGAAGATAGTATCACTGGAATGTGTACAGATTGAAATAGTTTGACTAGCACTATCTGTTGATGTGTATGACCTAGGCACAACCTTCATGATCCTTGTTTCCTCAAAGTCTTTCAAAAGCAAACAAGTCACTGTGGACCATATCTAGAGATCATGTGTTCTGGAACATTCTTATAGTTTCTCAGCCCTGTGCTTCTTGAACTCCTTCCTGAATGTTTTCTTCTACTGTTTCCTCTGCTAACTAATTTTACACCCCAAAAATTTTGAATTTTTAATTATCCTTTCAAATATCTTACTGTCCACCCAAATACTTCTGAAGTCTAGGCAATTTCTTCATTGTGTTTAAAAAAATTTAGTGGAATTTTTGTCTTTTGGGTAGTTCTGTACAATCAGGCCACACATTTACTATATACGTCCTGAATTACAACTGGATCAGGTTCCGAGTTTAGGAGAGCCCTTCTTTGATCTTCACTCAGCTCTAGCTAAGACTTCTTGGGTAGGACCTAGTGTCTACTTATTGTACAGGGTCCACGAATGACACACGGGAAGTGTTACTACGTATGTAATTAATTGTATTTGTACTTCAGTGATGTAGGTTCTATAACATGCCCTTTGTACTCTTCTCAATGATACGTAAACATATATTAGGTGCAAACATGACCTCATCTGTACTGGTGGTCTGAAGATTTTTCATCCCCTGCTCCTCTACTACACCAGTTCATACTCAACACTGCAACTTTTTTTATTATTATTTTTTTCATTTCAGCCTGGCTTGCTTGCCCAAGAAAGAAAGATTTTTTGTTGTTGTTGTTATTATTTTTTAAAGTGAAAGGCTTTACTTGAGAAATTAAAAAAAAAAAAAAAAACAAACCAAAATCTAGCAAATTTATTTTCCAGTAACATCTTGATGAATCTTTATAAAGATGCCAGTATTTCTTTAAACATTTGCAAACATCACTAAGGTTTTTTTTTACAACTTTTTTTTTACAATCTTTGAAAGGAATATATTCTAATGAATGTATAAAAATTCATCATAGTTCATAATTGTTAGAAGTTAGTCTTATTTCCTATATCCATTTGGTCTGTTAAAACACACAATTAAATCTAGAAAATTACAAATATGAGTCATTAGCTCTGAGGCATATAACTGCCAGGCAAGCAGCCATGACAAATCCAGAAGTATTTAAATTTCTTGCTGTTATAAATAGGCATAGTAAAGATGTCACTATATTTAAAATAAATCTGTTGTAAAACATAACTCCAGTTAACATGTAATGTCTTGTGAGATTGTTGCTTTAGGGCAACATGAGTGTAGACCCGTGGTTAGTAAATGGTCTTATGAAGTAAGTGTTTAATATACAGAGGCCTAAAGCCTAGTCATTTTAAGTTTGCAGCACACATTGTCAAGAAACAGCATTTCCCGCTAGTTACATTACTGTTTTTCTTTCTAGGGGGATGCCAAAAGTCTTCTAGCCTCTGAGAATGTAAGCTCTGGCCAAAAGTTGGACGTTTCAGACACAATGGTACAGCAGAAGCTGGATGAAATAAAGGACCAAATAAAGCGGGAAATAAGGAAGGAACTTAAAATCAAGGAGGGAGCGGAGAACCTCAGGAAGGTCACAACGGATAAAAAGAACTTGGCATATGTGGACAACATTTTGAAAAAATCAAATAAGAAGTTAGAAGATTTGCATCATGAGTTACAAGAGTTAAATGCACACATTGTTGTAACGGATCCAGAAGATGTTGCAGGTACCACACGTTAGTGTGAAATCATTTTTTCCTCTTAGCTTAGATAAGCTGTATCCCATTTCACTCGAAAAAATTGCTCTGGGAATGAGCAAATCCGTAGCTAGTGAGTTTGTTACTTATGTATGCCTATTTGTTTTGACTTACAAATAAGCGTCCGGTCCCTTTGAGTTTTAAATTGTTTTCTGGGGAGCACTGTATTTCACAGACTATTTGATATTGCTCTAAAGACTCCCTTAACGTGTACAGGTTCTTCACTCTCAGTTATTACTATATTAAAATATTTTCTCAGTCACTGTAATATTTCCTAATAGCTTTCCACTGTGTAAAAGCAAATTTCAGTAGCTCTTCCAGTGATTTTTCTGTGAGTTCCACTGTAGGCATTAGTGTTAATACACCTTTTTATTCTACGGAGGGAAAAAAAATATGAAATTTGTAGTTTAAAGTTGTTTGCTTTTTTTTAAACATAAATCTGACGTTTAAAAACTTTTTCTGTTGCGACATTTATCTGACTAACTTATCAAACATTTAATACTGTGGCAATGATTTGTTAAGTCTTCAGGCTTTTCCACAATGAAGCTATCATTTTAAAGACAATTTGAAATTGTTTTCACAGAATGGTTGTAATTAATGTTTTTAATTGGTATTTTCTGTGCCACGGCAGTGAGTTGATACTGATTTTGAATGTATTTTTTTAAAATACCAGGCTTGGTATTTTAAAATGGAATGTTGTGAAAGTAAACAGTCCTTTTTCAGCTTTGTGGAATGACTTGTGAGATATTGCCAGCCTGGTGATACCACATGGCACAGACACTTCTTGGCAAAAAGTTAATAAATGTGCACAAGCCATCGAAGGTGTTTGTGAAGTGAACGCCAGCATTAAGAAGCTTGGGCAGTAGAAAAAAAAAAAGACCGCATCATCCTTGCGGAGAAAGTTTGGTTACAGTGAGAGTTTAGGAAAATACTGGCGGGTGATGTCATCAATTCATACTGTCTGGCCCTGTGACATGCTGCGAAAGTGTTGAAGTGTCCACAGTGGCCTGCACAATATTCTCTGTATTATCTGCATTTTTTGCTTTTGATCTTTGTGAGATACAAGGGGCGGAGTGGGGGCACACCAGGAACTAGTGAGACTAAGTGGTGGCATGTAGAGGCAAAGCAGCATGAAGTGGGAATGAATACAATAATGTACGGTTTGTAGATAGCCACTGGGTTTTTAGTAGGCATGAAGCATTCTGTTCTGTATCAGCTAAGGTTTATGAAAATCCTCTTGAGTGTTGATAGTAGCGTGGCTTTAAGAGGAACAGAAAGAGTTGAACAGAAAGAAAATTGTATGCAGACTGTGTAAACACCAAATACAAAAATCTCTGTGGACGTAAATTTGTGAAGTCCATCTAGTAGTATAACTTGAGAAGTGAATGAGCACAGAGTGCTCTTGTTGGAATGCCTCCTTCCAGAATAGTGTTCCAGAACTCTATCACCATGAGTTAATGAGCAATATTGTCCTTGTGCATGACTCGGGAAATGTAGTAGACCCTAAGAAAGCATTTACGACTTCTAAAGAGATGGTTTGGGTACAAAGATCTAAATAATGTTGTTCAGGTCATTAGTACACTAATGAAAAGGCCAGCAGTGCCCACTGCTTTTGTGACTAACTATTAGCAGCCAGGCTCATCTTGCCTTGCGTTCAAATACCAGAGACTTCATGAAAGGCTCAAGGAACAAAAGATCAAGGCTGATAAACTTAGGTGCTTCTACCCGCTTTTGATGCATGCTAAACTTCTTAATACTATGTTTTTAACTTTCATTCCATTCAAAGTGTTATTGGTAGATACTTTTACAGTCTTACAATATAGATAGCTTTTACAGTCTTACAATATGCAAGAAAAAACTTACTAATTCTGTTGAGATCCTCTGCTTAGTATCACATCAAGTATTCCTATGTAAGACCCATTTTAATAGAATATATTGCGTAACCTCCTAAAAATATCTTTAACTCTTCTAATATCTCATTTTAGATCAAAAATCTATAAGCAGCCACCCTCAAAAATGAAAATGTGTGAGTTTTTTATACTGTTTGCCTTGTAATTTAATTACCTATCTCCTTCCTCATTCGTGGTCACTAGTTCATGGGTGAGGGAGCACTATCAGTAAATATTCTGTCTGTCTTGAGACTAATGGGTGCATGTCGTCTGGATGATATTCTGAATTTTAATACTGAACTCTTAGGTTTTACTTAAGGATTAGTGAGCTTGGCCTTTGCAAAGTAAGGTTGGTAATATAAGACTTATGACATGACAATTGTGGGGGTGTTCGTGTGTGTCTGTGTGTGTGTATATATATATACACATATATAATATTCAGTAAATACACAGACACATAGCCCCAAAGATCACTGCCATCTGACATAGGATACCTGTGTGGAGAGGTCATAGGTATCTCAGTTTGGGAATTCTTGCTTTTGCTTGGGATCAACAGTGCATTTAATAGCATTTACTGGAACTACTGGAGAGAGTCCAGCGGAGGGCCACGAAGTTGATTAAGGAAGTGGAGCATCTCTCTTATGAGGAAAGGCTGAGAGAGCTGGGTCTGTTCAGCCTGGAAAAGAGAAGGCTGAGAGGAGATCTGATCAATGCTCACAAATCTCTAAAGGGTGGATGTCAAGAGGATGGGGTCAGACTCTTCTCAGTGGAGCCCAGCGACAGGACAAGGGGCAATGGGCACAAACTGGAACACAGGAAGTTCCACCTGAACATGAGGAGGAACTTCTTTACTGTGAGGGTAACAGAGCACTGGAACAGGCTGCCCAGAGAGGTTGTGGAGTCTCCTTCTCTGGAGATATTCAAAACCCACCTGGATGCATTCCTGTGCAACCTGCTCTAGGCTAACCTGCTTTAGCAGGGGGGTTGGACTAGATGATCTCTAGAGGTCCCTTCCAACCCCTACCATTCTATGATTCTATGATGATTCTACTGATTAATATGGTAGCTCCCCGAATAAGTGCATTGTTTCCAGAGGTTAGCTTTATTTTAAGTTACAGCTTTTCACTTTAGCTCCTCTTTGATCTTTTTCTGGTCAGTTAGTGACAAATGATTTAAAAGAGAGAAGGAAGTATAGGGGAAATTTTTAGACTTGTGCGGAGTATAAATGCTGAAAATAAGGTCAGGAGGGTTCAAGAGCTGTGGGAGTCAGGGTCTGTTTTCTCTTTATGTACTTTAATGTTTTTGGGGATGGCCCTACATTCTCCATGTGTTCTACAGTATATGGTGTAGGTTTTTGCAGGTTGTAAGTAGCAAAGTCAGGACTGAGATGCATTGAGAAGTAACACTGAGAGAATCATTACCTATAATGATGATCCCTTTGACCTGTCAGGCCTGAACTCTCAAGCTTTTTGGATTGGTGTTGATTTGTTGAAAGGTCATTGTGGTACCTTGGAAAAGTCATTTAATCTTTCCTTGTTCCTGTATCTGAAAAGTGGGTGTGAACATACATTTGTAAAGTGCTCCAGATTTAAAGCTGAAAAGTGCCATGCAAGCTGTTGAGACTCTTAGTGTTGCTTATGATATCAAGCAGTAACTTACATTACTTTTTTAACAAACCAATAATTTGTAGTGTAACTTCTTTGTAATCAACACAGTGTAATTGATACGTGTTAAAACCTTTAAATGTAGTGTTAATGAATCTACTGTAGAAAATTGTGGTTTAATAACATTCCATTTCAAGCAAGTTAAGATGTTTTGATGGTAGTTTACCTAGAGCTGAAAACTTTTCATGTCCTAGTGCCGTAGGAAATTATTTTCACAACTATTTGAAAAAATGACATTAAACCTTAACCAAAAAGTGTGGTTTACCCTCACATTCAGTAATACAGCTTTTTGGCAGATTTGGCAGCAGATGTATGATTTAGAAACAGCATTTAGCATAACATAGACTTACTTTACATTACGGGGTTGCTGGTGAATCTAGATTTGTTTTAGAAGTGAGACTTTGTACCCAGATCTGCCCTTATCATGTAGTATATTAGTCATACTAGGACATGGAGTTTTAAAATTTATACGTCAGCACTTAAAAGCGAAGCAGAATGCAGCAACACAAAATGAGTAGAACAGGCCTAGTGACCATTGCTGCTGAAAACCTGAGAGATTTATTTTAATGTGTAACATGAGGATGATTAATTCAGTCTTAGAGATAAAGATATGTTGTATCTTGAAAACATACTTCTGCACAGTAGCACAGATTAAATTGATATTCTTTTCATCTGTCTAAAAAGTAGTAATAGAGATTGTGGGGTTTAATATGATTCAGTGAGGTGTAAGATTGAAGTAGTTTACCTACAGCAAGTCACCGATTTAATTAGGCATGTAGTTGATACATAGGAGATATATAAATTGGGAAATGAATCTGTTCCATAGAGCTGTAAAGGTAGATAGGGAGGTGAGATGATAGAAAAACATTTGAGGGAATTGAGGAGACTGAATAAAACATGGAGAACATGAAATCAAAAAGATTGATGTTCATGCATCTTCTTGCATTCTCCTATCTTCTAAGCTAGCCACTTGACATCAAATTTGGCTGCAGGGGTCACAAAGAAAATAAATTACTTTGTTTAAGAATATGACTAGATGACAAGGTAGATACTGTTTTGGGGTTTTTTTGGTCCCTGCAAATGACTTGGTCAATCTGTCAGACAGCAAAGTCTCCATATAAGACCAGTTACTGGAAACTGGTAGAGATAGCAACCAAACTGGTAGAGGTAGTGACTTCATAGACAGCAGACTCTACCTACAAGGCTCCATAGGAGTTTCATAGTGATTTTTGGGAACCTTAATGTAGAATAACATTATTGAAGCAATTTGAAACAATCTCTTGTCACTTGTTTAGTAGTTAAAATTAGCCAGAGATCAGTGCTGGATGTTCTTTGAGTGCAGAATGTTCACTGCTGCCTCGGACTTATTGATGGCTTAGTTCAAGTGCTGATGCAACCATCTGACTCCCTGAGAAAAGCCTGATGATGCCTCTTTCTTCCCCTCTTCCAGCAATGCCTAAACATGCTTCACAGGTATTTCTGCTGGGTATGACACTGAAAAGGCTAACTACAATTAAATATCCTCAAATAAGATTAAAATTAACTTCTTACCAAAGGGCACTTGCTGCTGATTGAGTAGCTTAGCAGCATGCTGCAATACCTTCTGGGAACCCAACTTCAGAAAGTTACATGAGATCCTAGATTTCACACTGAGCTTATGGAAGAAACAGCATACCTAGCATCTGGGGAAGAGTCCCCAAAGGAATGGACAGCAATCTCAGAAGAGTAGAGTTGTGTCATTACTCTTAATAAATATAATTTAGACTGGAGGGCTGGTAAAAGGCAATTTAGAAGGAAGAAATGTTTGCTGATGAGCACTGTGCAAAGACTCAAAGTGGAAAGGTTTTCAGAAGAGCAAAGATCACGGTTAAGATAAACATTTCAGACTGAAAATTACCATTGTCCTGATGCAGTCAAGACATTTAAAAAATATTAGTTAAACCATCACTTTTAACTTATTCTAAGTCTTATGAGTATATTTTCATGACAACAGGATATTGCAGGTGCTGGGGAAGCAGTACTGCAGCTCTTCCAGCAGCCTGGATGCACACTAATGTGCCACACAAAACTCATTAATGTTAAGCAACAACATTTGTAGTTGTTTGGGAAAAATAACATGCTAGTTACTAGTAATGAAGTCAAGTTCATTTGAAATGCATTTCTTACTTCACTTGATATTCACTGTCAAGAAAAAAATGCCTCGGGGCACTAATCCATACCCTAGCAAAGGTTGTCCTATGCGAAGCTGGACTTGAATGCATCCGAAATAGCAAGACTTGCACTGTCCTTATCGATGAACAAATGTGGCAAACTGGGGAATCTCTTATTTTCCCCGGTCCCTACTTACCCGCTTGAGTGAAATATCAGTTTGGTATGAGTACTTATAGAATCATAGAATGGAATGGTAGGGGTTGGAAGGGACCTCCAGAGATCATCTAGTCCAACCCCCCTGCTAAAGCAGGTTAGCCTAGAGCAGGGTGCACAGGAATGCCTCCAGGCGGGTTTTGAATATCTCCAGAGAAGGAGACTCCACAACCTCTCTGGGCAGCCTGTTCCAGCGCTCTGTTACCCTCACAGTAAAGAAGTTCCTCCTCATGTTCAGGTGGAACTTCCTGTGTTCCAGTTTGTGCCCATTGCCCCTTGTCCTGTC
>VZSC01017946.1:622195-633705 GCA_013398225.1 Steatornis caripensis | reverse complement strand
TTGATGAATACGTTGAACAGGACTGGACCCAGCACTGACCCCTGGGGAACACCGCTGGTCACAGGCCTCCAACCAGACTCCGCACCACCGATCACTACCCTCTGCGCTCTGCCATTCAGCCAGTTTTTGACCCACCTCACTGTGCGCTCATCTAAGCCACTCTTCCTGAGCTTTCCTATGAGGATGTTGTGGGAGACAGTGTCAAAAGCCTTGCTGAAGTCAAGGTAGACAACATCCACTGCTCTGCCCTCGTCCACCCAGCCAGTCATGCCATCATAGAAGGCTATCAGATTGGTCAAGCAGGATTTCCCCTTGGTGAATCCATGTTGACTACTCCGGATAGTCTTCTCCTCCTCCATGTGCTTAGAAATGACTTCCAGAACGAGCCATTCCATCACCTTTCCAGGGATGGAGGTGAGACTTAACTCTTTTTTAACTTTAAGCATATACAAAAATCCCATTGATGGCAATTATCTGAATGAATTTATTACTTACTTGTATTATGAAGATGACTAAATGTCTCCAGAACAGATTTAAGCCCCTCTGTAGCACTTTGCACAAATAGATCAGAGGTAACTAGCCATACCAAAGTGATTACAACCTCAGTAGATGTTACAAAGACAGAGGGAAAGAGCTAATACAGATGTAGCTTGTAGCGCTGGTGCCGAGATTGTCAACGCTTTCCATAATAGGACCAGTTTGTCTGGCTGACATAAAACTGTAATCTGAATTCTTCTATAAGAAGCTGCCTCAGGCTGCTTACTGAATTGTAATGGGGTCGGAGGGGGGGAGGGGGGGTGTGGCAAGGAGTCTCTTGGAAGGCATTTCTGAAAAGCTGTTGGTAAACTTTTTTTTTCCTTTAAAAAACAAAAAAAAATCTTTGTTAAGAAACTACATTGTTCCATATTTAGGAGTTTAGTGAGCAGCTATTACGCCTGAAAGCAAAAACAGATTTCTTCATAGCAATTGGACCATACTGCAGAAAAGTTTCTTCTGCTGCTGATTGCTAACAAAGTATGTAGTAGAACCATTTAAACTACATGGTAGAGCGTAGGTCCACAAGTGTAGACCAACTCTTAAGGTGACTCAGGTAAGTGATGTGGTTACACCTTCACAGTGCAGACACGTAAGGAGTTAATAACAGCTGCCGGGGCAACTTGAACTGTAGTATCTCTAATTAGTCCTTGACTTGCAACTTGAGTGTTGTTTTAATGCAAAGGAAGACTGCTTGTGTGCATCTTTAAAAGCTGTGAAAACAAACTTCAGGAGCACCACAGTCTTCCCAACATTCGTCAGAGGGCTGGAATCTTTGAGTGGCAGAGGCCTGCATCATAGATCTGAAGTTGATAAATATTCATTTATATGATTAATCTACTTTACAAGGCAACTTGACACTGTGACTTTCAAGTTTCACATTTGTTCTAATTTTGAATAGATGATAAGGTGAGGATTAGTTGAATGTGAAGACATAAGTGAGAGGAAAGCATGTTGTTAATCTTTGTTTGATTAATAACAGATTTAAGGTAAAGCTGTTCAAGTGCAGTGTTTCACAGAGAAACCAAGCCAAAACATTGAGCAGGAGATGAACGACAAAACAGATGAGGAATAGCAGATTTTTTTTTTTAAACATCTGCTATTTTCTGTACCACATTTAAGTAGAGAGAATGCAGTAAGGGCCTTAGGGTGGCTTGAAGTGAAGAGTGAAACTTCTACAGAAGAAACATGAAATGGCAGATAAGAAACCTCCTCACCATGACACGTTATAATTAATAACTTGTAAGTTACTAGTGCAATGCCTGTGTTTTCTAATAATTGAAGATTTTGAGAGCTTGATCCATAATCCTAGGAAAATTAATTAAAATTGGAAAAAAATACTGTACTGTTGGTATCGGGTAAATACCATCTTCCAGGAGACCAACTAGTGACATTTGCCTACAGAGAAGGTATTCTCTTAGTTATTATGGTAAAAGAAATCATCAACAAAAAAAGGTTAATATAGTGGACATAATTTATCCTCTTACAAAAAAATGTGAAAGAGAAGCAATTGGGACTGTTAGGGAAGATAAATTGGCTAGAAGGACAGTTGTGTTGAAAATAGTTAAGTACTAGGAAATAATCCAGTGGCCACTTACTTTCAGTTTGCTAACAGTTCCTGTTGCAGAAGCTGAAATATGAACCAGTGATTAATAGACTTTTTTGGAGAGAGATAGAAAAGTTAAGGAGTTTGACTATATAATTTGACCGATAAAACTAACTTGCATTCCATTAAATTAATACAGCAAGATGGAGATCCAAACACAGTGATATTGTCAAGTGAAAAAACTTGATCGTTCCCACAGATCACAGTTCAGTAACTTGTCTGCCTATACATCCAGTTTTCCCAGGATTCTGTTGATTGCAGAGCAAAAATCGTTCAGCCTTGACTAAGGAGAAGGCTTGTTTTATCTAGTCTTAATTTTGACAGAAATGATGTCTGCGGTCCTCACAACTAGAATCAATGAGGATCTACTTAATCTCTGTATTTAGACCATGCTCGTTAGTATTGAATACTGTTGTCCAAGTTTGTTTGTTTTTTAAAACACCTAGATTTAAAATCAGGAGTGTAAGAAAGATTAATGTAAAACTGCCTTTTTAATTGTCTCAAGACACTCCAGAAGAAATAAGTCTTCTTTGAAATGAACACAGACCTAGCTGCAAACCTGCCTATTTTACCACCCCCGGAAGTGATTCATGTGAATTAGGATGTGTGTGGGAGTCACCAGGCTTTGGTGAGGCTTTTCATGTTAAGGTGCATTTGCAGTGGTGTTGCAAAGTAGCTCTGGACAGGAGGGTCAGTCTTAGTACTTTAGTATGATGTTCTAGCTTTGTTTAATCTAGAACTTAATAGAACAGAAAATTTAGGGTATTGTGGGGGGGAGGGTTGGGTTTTGTGGGCTTTGGTTGTTTCTTTTTTCTTTTTTTTTTTCCTGCACACGTTACATCTTACCTTTAATTCACAGATTGTCCTAGGACTCCTGATACTCCAAATAGCGATCCTCGTTTTTCTACTAATAACAGATTGATGGCCTTAAAGAAGCAATTGGATATAGAATTGAAGGTAAAACAGGGAGCAGAAAACATGATACAGATGTACTCCAATGGCTCTTCAAAGGTAAGGCTTCGGAATGCTTAAAAAACTTAGAAATGATTGTGGATTTTCATATTGCTGTAGTGTGAATATACAATATATGAACAGTATGCCATTTCAGTATTTTAAGTTTGGAGCATATTTTTGTTAAGTAGTTATGTCAAATCTTCTACAAATACTATACTATTTTTTGTTGTGGTTTGATACCCACTCAAGTGATTGTTTTATCAATTTGTCCACATGCAGTTCAACCTAAGTAACAAATCCATCTTACTAAATTTAGTACATCTAGTAATATTTGATCATGTGTGATTCACTTAGCAGCAAAGCTTGGTAGGACACTGACTAATGTCTGATGCTTTTCCTAGCTCCACTAAAAAAAATCCTTTAGTTTAAAGTTGTAATGTGCATGATAACTACATAAAAGGCAGCATCGCCAAGTATGCTTCTGAAATGGTCATCAGTAAAAACATTTGTACCATATATTTGTTTTAATAAGATGCGTATAGTATTCTGATAGAGTTGTTATAATCTGCATTAGTACACATGCACACAAAATACACGTACAGATACTTTTTTAACAGAAGTGTGGCGCTCTAGATGTAGCGTCTGATAGCATCAAACTGAAATTAAAAATAAAACCACAGTTACTTTTAGACCTGAATTTTAAACACATGCTCGCTTGCTCTCGCTGTCTTGATAGCACCAGAAGCTCTCCAAAGAGGGAGGGTGATGAGTGTTTGCTAACCCCTGAATGGGCTTGACTTACTGCATAGTCCTAACTATGTAATAAAATTCATCATACACTAAGAATCCCTTAACTCAACTGAAAGACAAGCCAAACCTTTTAAATGAAAAAAAAAAAAAATCCGACAACAAACGAACCCCACCAAAATAAAAAACATATTTTAGGAGTATACGGCTGTCAGTTCTCAAATGAGAAAAAGGGGAATGGGGGAATCCTCACCCTTCATTAGTTACTCATTACCTGTTCTTTCCATTTACTTCTACTAAATCATTAAGGAGATGAATTTCCAAACTAAGCGGAAATACAAGCATAGATCTAACAAATACTGTGTAGTAGCTTGGTTAGACGTTTCTGTGTCTGGACAATAGTAAATGAAATTGAAGTGTTTTAAATTCTTAACTGACTGACCAAACACCTAGCTAAGTCAGTAAAGTTATTTAGAAAGAAGTGTTTGACTTGAAGAGTAGACATCTGTGAATTGCATTGCTACCCCTTATAATTGATACTAGCAATAAAGTGTTGGAAAGGAACTTCCTGTTTCTGAGTGAATTTCTACTAGGGACTGGTGGAGAGGCAGATTACTTTTTGTGTGCCTACTGTATGACTTTCTTACGCCTTGCAAAAATTACTGTGAATTCTGCTCACTCCTGGAAAAATGAGTTTAAACTAGATGGACCGTAGGTGCCATCAGGCTAATTCTATCCAAGCAGCACTGCAGTTGAACCAGCTGGTAGTTTTGGTAGCCTTATCTGAAAGTGACCTGTAACCTACAAGCCTGGGGCAGATGGAAGTATCTGGAGTGCACCTTATGACTAAGGGCCTGGGAATGTTTTCCAAGCACCACAGCCCCTTAGTTCCTGGAAACCCTGGAGTCTACATCCTCTGGGGCCATGTACTTAACATCAGGTACACTTAAAAATAATAATCAGCTGACCCAAATGGATCAAAAGGCACACATGAATTATGTTCCTGATAAACCCTCAGTAAGTAACCTTATAACAGCCTGAAAAAAACTTAAATAAACACTCAGGCTATAATATTAGACATTATTAGCAGGCTTTGATCAGACTAGGTAGAAAGGATAAATTCTGGTTTACTTTATGATCGAGGCATGTAATTAAAATTGATTATTGAATCCTGTATTTACAATTGGTAAATGCTTAAATAAGCCTGCCAGATTGAGTGTATATAGTAACTGGGCTGGGGAGGGCAAGCTGGAAAACACAAAAGCATTGCCAGCTGCTTTGACAAACTGGATGGAAATGGTGCGTATTCATTCTCTCGTGTTCTTAATATTCAGTAATGAGTTAATTTGGCAGGTTTAAACTGTAGGCTTGAGCATGGTGATTACGATTTACAAAGCAGAGCTTCGAACAACTCGAGTGTCTGGATGAGGCGGGCAAAAGGGGCAGAAAATTTCCAGTTCGAATTCAACCCCGGTAATCCAGTAGTTCTTTAAAAAGTAGTCACAGGACCCTCTTCAAAACATACTAAACTCTTTTGTGACCTTTATTCAAGTGTACTATATGATCTAATTTCAAATTTGTTGTGTATTATTTCCAGACCTAAATTTAATGGAGGGAAATCATAATTTGTTTCTTAAACATGAAAAAGCATTCTGTTAATAGTAATAAACCTGTCATCTCAGGTGAAGATTTTCCCTTTGAACTTAACTTTACTTGCTTCAGTAACATTCTGCTTAACCTCTTTGGACTTAAGTGCTTCTGAGATATTGATCATCTTTCCTTGTACTTGTGTGGATTCTCTGAGATCCCACAACAGCTTTGCAGATCAGTTCTACAGGCACTGAAAGTCCTTCTATACTCAGGAGATGCCTTGAAACACAATTCGTATTCAGCCTCCAACACTAAAAGAGCTGCTGAGTATAACATATCCATTTTGATTCTGAAGATGGGATTTTCTGTCTCTTGAAAACATAAGGGTATCTCTATAATCCTGAATTACTGCTATTTTACCCATTGAAGGGCTGATGTTGCCCCTGAGCAAGCAAATCCATTGCAGTAAGAGGATATGAGGGACAATCAAGAGCAGCAAGATGAAAAATAAAAGTGAAGATGATAGAGACAAAGACACACTTACAGCATATTTATACATCAGAGTGATGCATGGCTGAGGTTTAATGCAGGATTCTAGAGTTGCTTGTAATCTGTTACTTAGATCATATACTCGCTGTAGACAGTGCTTATTTCAAAAGTTGACACTTGTATTTGAGAAGGCATTCATTTAGGAAATTCAGTGTACTCATTAAATAATTGGATAGCTAACAGAGTATTTTAAAATATGAAAAGTAGTGGTATCTCTGAAATTTTGATTAATAAATAGTAAAAAACAAGAGTTCTGAGACTATGATATGGAGAGTGGGCACAATTTCTCCACTGTAGCCAATGCCTTTTCACGTGTATATCTTAGTGTATCTACACTGCAGAACATAGGATAGCATTAAAATACCTCAGTGAGTAATATTAGGCACAAGGTCATAGTGGAACTCTATGAAGGCAAATTTCTCTCTTCTCAGCATACTAATTTTTCTCACAGTATACTTCACGGTGCCAGTATTTCTAGCTCTGGTTATCTGCTACACTGCAGTTCTTTGTCTTGGTTGTGGTAAGGGAAAGAATTGAATTTCTTTAACTTCTTAAATAATTGATAACTTCATTATAAAATTAAAAATATAAGTATAAACCATGTCCATGGGAAAGTAACTTATTAATGAGGTTGTAGAGTGACTACAAAATTAGTTAACCAAAATACCCTTTGGGCTATAACAAGTGTAATACTCATCGGTGCTGACTACTATTAATTACTGTGATTGATTGGCACTGCACAGACAGGACAAATAGAATGCCTTAAATTTTCTCATACCCCATTTTTAGTTCTTACTGCAAGTCAGATCGCCTTTAAGTTATCTAGTAATTCCCAGAAAATTTAGAGGGAGCCATGCAGCAGCCATGGAAGCACACGCACAGTTCCACATCTAAACCCATTCTAAGTCAGATCTCTGGTAGCTGGAGGACAAAAGAAGGTATACCTGAGAAACACATGGATGGCTGTCCACGCTCGTGACAATGAAATGGTATTACCAGTTAGTTTGAAAATTCATCTTCAGAAGTGTTCTCTTCTAAACTGCTTCTTGTGTTACTGCTTTTGGAAACAAAAATTGGTAGGCTTAGCTTATTTAGATGAGAAGTACTATACTTTAAATTGCTGATGAAATAGCTAATGAAGTAACCCTCGTATATTATGTATTTATCAATGCAAAAAAATCTTCAGCTTTGACTTGTTCAGAAAAACACTGCAGACTTACTTATAATGGGCTATGTAAGCTAACTTCATATTTCTAATTTCAAGATTGAAAATCAGCTTACGTGAATTGGTATGATGATTTTTGTATGGATTTAGTCTAGCGAGTTTGTCTATTAGAAGAGCTCTCATCATACAGTAAATTTGAGTCATTCTAGATAGGCTGGAGGGATTTTGCGCTTAATATCTTGTCCTTTTTCTAGTGTCAGCTTAAGAAACATTAATCTACGCATGTAATGTTGCTAGATCATGCCTCCTTTATTCATCTTTAAACAGATACAGTTTGCGTGGGAGTGGCGTGTAGTCTTTAATCAAGCAGAATATGCCTCTGTCCTAACGTAATTTCCACTGATATCCTAGTGTGGTTAGTTGAATTGGTCTGTTATACCAAATGAACTACATAGATTTAGTTCTTGTTCCTAAAGCATGTGGTTTTCGAAGCTTTCAATGTGTTTTGTTCCATGAAGAGTTTATGATTGTAACTTGTTTGTTTATTTGTTTTAACAGGATCGAAAACTTCTTGCCACAGCTCAGCAGATGCTCCAGGACAGCAAGACAAAAATAGAAGTTATAAGGATGCAGATTCTTCAGGCAGTCCAGACCAATGAATTGGCTTTTGATAATGGTAATGGAGTAGCAAGGAAATAAGAATCGTTAATGTCAGAATGCCACATAGATACGTACCCATACGCACTCACAGTTACCATAAATTTCTAGTAGGAATGTTAGACAAAACTTGCATGAACAAAAAGTAGTCAGACTAGGCATAGGCATAGGTGTGTGTTAGGATGCCAGATACTTCTGACTTGAAGCAAAATACCTTAAGCTTAAGGAAGAGAAATACAATCTCTCGATCATCTTTTTTATACCTTATGCAGTCTGGTTTTGCTTTATGGTCTTCATTCTCCCTTCACACATGCTTTATTTTGTCTTGACAATAACTAGTAATTTTCTTTAAAGCATGTAATCTTTTCCCTATCCTGAAAAAGAAAAAATCTGATGAAGGTACAAAGCCTGCTTGTAATACTTAAATAGACTGACATTATTACTAATGGGAGCACAGATGGAGGTGAATTTTTGCTGTCTTTATGGGGATTTAGGCTAGACTGAGTACTAAACAACTTATTTTAAAACAACAGAAAAAAAATCAGTGTTTTTAAAATGACTTGACTTGAAACACTCATGCTACAGTTCAGAAGTAGTTTCAAACTTAGATTTCTTTGCAAATCTTTAAATTGAAAAAAAAAATTCTCCTGAGCTATAATAGCATGAGTGTACTATAAAGTTGTGTGCATATCGGTACATCTCTAGAAGTCTTGAACTTTATTCGTATGCATTTCTCGGTATTGAAGTTGTATGACGATGCTCGTAATCAGGGCCTGGATATATCCTAGATAATTAAATCCATGTGTGTGTTTTGTGGGGTGTGTGGGGGGGGTGGTTTTGTTTGGTTTTAACCTTACGACGCTTCTGACAACTTTTTTTAACACCCCATCTTAGCACACGGATTATGTACGTTATTTGTTCAAAAGAAAAAGAAAGGTATTCAAGCTAGAAAGGGCTTTCGAATGCCTTTTTGTGTTCCTACTACTCTTAGAGCTTTAAACAAAAACAAATATATTCAGGAAACTCTTTAGTTCTGTTTAGGAAATCTAAACACTGTAAGAAGTGGACATTAGAATGGTTAACCCAAACCATTTGGGGAAGGCAATGTATGGGACCTCTCGCGTTCTTTGTGCTGGCAGAAGCCACGTTCCCTGGGATTCTGTGTGAAGCAGGAGAATTACCAGAAACCGATTAGGGATCTACTTAGCTACAGAGCAGTTTGAAAGATAAATCCTCAGTGTGGCAGTCTCAAAACCTCCTTCTTGCCAGCTGAATGACGTTTGGGAGATTTGGCTGCTGTCCCTTAACTCCCCTGAGGACATGTTCTTTTTCTCTCATCCTCTAGCAATTATAGCTCTTCAAGTAGTAGGATGTGTTTATTGGATTGAGGCCCTGATCAATTATTTCTTCCTTCAGATGCAGATGCTTAAAATTTCACTGTTGCTTCCTTGACATACTTCAAGCTTTTCTTTGGACTACCAAATTGGCATCTCTCATTCTTTTTTTTTTTTCTTCTTTTTTCCTCTCCTCCTTTCTGTTTTATGGAGGAAGGGTTAATAGTAAAGAAATTAAACATGGGCATGATCTTCAATGAAGATTGTTTGTTTATCTCTCTTTGCAGCAAAACCTGTGATAAGCCCTCTTGAGCTCCGAATGGAAGAATTACGTCATCATTTTAGGATAGAGTATGCTGTAGCAGAAGGTGCAAAAAATGTGATGAAATTACTTGGATCTGGGAAAGTTACCGACAGAAAGGCACTTTCAGAAGTAATTTACATAATTAAAATTTCTGATACTTTTATTTTAAATGTTTTTTTTCAAGAAAAAAAATTGAAATATTTGATTTATTTTTTTATTTTCCAAAGGCACAAGCAAGATTTAATGAATCAAGCCAGAAGTTGGACCTCTTGAAGTATTCACTGGAACAGAGATTGAATGAACTTCCTAAAAACCATCCCAAAAGCAGTATTATTATAGAGGAGCTTTCACTGGTCTCTTCACCCACATTAAGTCCTCGTCAAAGTGTAATATCTACTCAGAACCAGTACAGTACACTGTCCAAACCAGCAGCTTTAACGGGTATGACTTACGGAGCTTTAGTTTTTATTTTATTAAATGGTTTTTAAAAAGTCTTTAATGCCAACTTTATTTCTTTCTGGACATGTTTCATTGTTGTTCTTTTCCTAGACAAAGGCATTTAGAATTTCCAAGTGTCCATGCACCAAAAAAATGCAGATAAGTTTCTTTGATTTATTTGTTGACGTTTTTATACTCCTGTTGAAAAGTGAGGTTCTAGCCTTAAGTTAGGTCACTATGGAACGATATTACTAGCATTTACCTAAGGCCTTAAATCTGTAGATTATCAAGCACTTTAAAAGGTGGGTAAGTATCGTTATCCCCATTTTACAGATGAGAATGCAAAAGAGTTCACTAACTTGCCCTGGTTGTACAACAGGTCAGTGGCAGAGCTGGAGATAGGTACCGAGCTTTTCTCCCAGTCCCTATTTTACCCACCGGACCACGCTGGCTTCTTAGAATGTGAGATTTATGCTACAAAAACATGCGCTATGTTTCTAAACCAAAGAGGGAGATCCTAACAAACGTGTATGGAACTACTGAAGCCTGTATTTATTGGTGTGAATGGTTTTCCTTGCAATTTAAATATGGAGATTTTTAATTTTTTTTTATGAGACAGCCTACTGTGAGGGAACGGTACATTTATATGTAAATATAAGACTTAGGAGCTTCTCATAGTTTGGATCCACCTGGAATTGTTGTCCTTCATTGAAGTAAACTGTTTCAAGAGATGAGCCGTACTTTAACAAAGCTCTTAAACGTTTGCTCCCAGTGTTCCTTAAGAAAAGCAAATACTTTTGACTACTTAGGGGTATGTTGCTTTACTAAATTTATTTAATAAGTAGTCACCTAAAAATTACTAGTACAAACAGGTTTGGGGTCTTGTTTTTTTTTCCTAAAGTACTTTACATAGTAGTATTAAACTAACTATTAGCAGATTAAGTTTATTACAAAAACAATCTGTAATTTAAATGTTACTCTAGTTATACATGTATAGCTGAAATCAGAACTTAGTTTTGAAGTACTGTGGGGTTATATTTTAAAACAAAAAGAGGAACTCTTCTGCCGAGCTGCAGTAATAATAAAATGGAGTGAGTCTATTTGTCTTCCATTTTGGTTCAGTAAGAGAAGTAGCAAAGGGTAAAAAGCATGAAGACCTCAGCAGAGAGTTCTTGTGAAGCTGCAGAGTGGTGAAGGGAGCTGGTTTTTGATCATATGGAATCTCAAATGATCAGTGACGATGGGCAGGAAGTATCGTGCCTTGCTTTTAAAACAGCTTGTGGGGTTTTTTTTAATTCTTTTCCTGTAATACATAATCATGGGACAGATACATTATAGTGACAAATAATTCACCTTTAAATGTGATTTACTGATACATATGAACAGTTTCTAATAGGAATTATCAGAGCTACATGCTTGTGAAGTTCTTAATAGTTTCACTTTCGTATTAGCTACACAAAGAGCTTTTCTACTGAACTGGATTTAAATGAACGGTGTCTTTGTGTTTTGCCTCTAACACTTTGTGAAAAATAGATCAGTGCTACTGTCCTAATTTTTAAAGTGCATGAGCTGTACCTTCTGATAGGCATCAAGTCCTTATACAAGATATAATTAATGAGCCTTTTTGCTTAT
>VZSC01017946.1:599640-609922 GCA_013398225.1 Steatornis caripensis | reverse complement strand
CAAAAAAGATGATCATTCAACTTCCTTTTACTTCCTCTCAGGTAAAAACGGAGAAAAAGCTTGTAGGGTGTTGCCTACATCCGTCAGGCCATTTCAAAACAGTTGGAAAACCCTAGAGCTGTAACATGCTAAAGATGCCACGAAAACAAATCAGTCTTGACAGTGTTACTTGTGAATGGCAGCTTCCCAAAGAGCAGCGGATACATACTTTCCACAGTCCCTGTATATCTTGTGTCAGAGTTCAAAGATCATCCCAGTTTTAGGTGTTTCTACCTCTAAAAGCACATTTTTTTAAAGCACAGTCCTTCAGTAAAAATCAAGGGCTAATACCAATTTGCCTTACTTTTCTCTCCTCCTTATGGAAAACTACCATACCTGCTTCTGGGAAAAGAAAGACTTCATTTCAGGGTGTCTAATTCAAAACTGTCAACTGAACATATGTTGTTTTCAATTGTAAGGGATTCGTAAGCATGTTTGATAGTATTTTTTTATTACTTTCATTATAGTCTCCCTTCCCCGGAGATGATGAAGAGGAGGTGTTTGACAGTATTGTAAATGATGAAGTAAGATATCCACGATTTCTGTCTACAGAGGCCATCTCTATAATGAGACGGGTAAGAACATAGTAATAATAATATTACAGTATTTCCCTCTTACCCTGCTCCCTCTCCAACACTGAGGAAATTAATTAGTTTTGTGAGGAACAAAGTACTTCAAGAACCTACACTTGGTATTTTTTTCTGCAGTTAAATTTAAGACTTGCTTCATTTACGCTGTGCCATGCTGCCTGTCACCTTAAATGCAAATTGTGAGTGCCATTCCACTTTATTCAGCAGCAAGATTTTTTTTTTTAATGTAAACCAGTAGAGACTACGTTTTCTCCCTGAACTAAGTTTCCTAGTCATATCTAACTAGGGGAGTTCAGCTCTCATTCCCTAGCAGAACATTGCTGCATTGACCCATGAATATTTTAATTCGAAGAACTCTACATGTTTTTGGTTTCATTCCAGCTGGGGCAGGGAACATTGTACATATGGCACCTGCAGTCCCACTCTTGGCAAAGAACAGCTGATTTTGTTTATGATTTGTTATTAGTGCTATTCCTTAGTGTAATGCCCTCCACTTATCTAAAGAAGATGCTTGAACCTGTCTAAGTTAGAAGCTCATCACAGCTGACAGAAAGGCATCTACTGGAGGTGATTTAAAGCTTTTGGAAGCAGCCTCTCCACTTAAGTGTCTGACGCTGAGTATCAGTTTAGCACCTAATTCAGCAATGTGCTGCAGTATGTAAGTTATAGCATGTCACAGTAACCACTGTGATGTAAGTATTTCAGTAACAGCGTAAATATTCTATAGCTTAACATGATTGCTTCCTCCCAGGGAGAGAGCGTTTGCCTAGAGAAAGAAGGAAGAGTACGGTTTTTGGTTTTAAACCAGTACCTGGGAAGGGTGTTTTTACTGTGAAAATTACCATGCCGATATCCACAGGGGCCTGCTGACCTGCACCCAGACTATGCACTCTGTGCTTGCGATTTACTAGTTGTAGCTGTGTGTGCACTGTTCCCACCTGAGAAAGGCTTACCTAACATAGTAGACATTATTTTTTGATGGCTGCATCATGAATATATCAACCCACCCTGATGCTGGGCACTGCCTGGAACAGAGGCCTGCTGACAGCAGCATGATTCACAAGTGGGAGGACCTGACTTCTGCTGCTAACTAGAAACCCCTTTTATTTGGCTGGGTGTGTAAAGCAGCAGTCAGCCCTCTCTTGGTAAATCAACTGCTGTGAAATAGCTGGGCACAGGAGACAGCACAGTCATGTCTCTCCTGAGCCAAGCAAGAAATACTAGCTTATGTAAATTCCATATTCTCTCCAGCAAAAAAGCATGCTTTTCAGTATCTCTGTGCTGAACACTAGCCCCACAGATCACCTGAGGTGCCAAGACTTGGTACCACAGATCTGCAGTGGGACAGATTAGTCTGCTCTCTGTCTGTTCATGGCTGGGCTGCTGGTAGCATTGTGCTGACAGCATTCCAGGCATCTCGACAAGAGTGCCGCTGTCTCTAGCTGTGTACAGCTGAAGTCTTTTTCTTTCCCTTTCCTTGAGGACCAAGAATTTTCCAATAGGTCAGGCAGTATGAATTTCACTATCCATCCAGTCTTGGTGTTGGCTCTTACACAGTAGCACTCATCCTCCCTAGTTCCTACCCCTGTATTTTTGCACTGAAATCTTGCATGTTTTGTCAGCTGCTACGAAGAAATCCAGAGCGGCGTCTTGGAGCTGGAGAGAAAGATGCTGAGGATGTGAAAAAGCATCACTTCTTTAGGGTGAGTACAAACCGGTATTATTTCTAAGGACGCTAAGGAGTAGTGACAGGANTCATCCTCCCTAGTTCCTACCCCTGTATTTTTGCACTGAAATCTTGCATGTTTTGTCAGCTGCTACGAAGAAATCCAGAGCGGCGTCTTGGAGCTGGAGAGAAAGATGCTGAGGATGTGAAAAAGCATCACTTCTTTAGGGTGAGTACAAACCGGTATTATTTCTAAGGACACTAAGGAGTAGTGACAGGAACCTAAATGTCAGTTGGTTTGTTTTACAGCTAATAGATTGGAATGCTTTACTGGCCAAGAAAGTGAAGCCGCCTTTTGTACCCACCATTAGAGGACGAGAAGATGTTAGTAATTTTGATGACGAATTTACCTCTGAAGCACCTATCCTCACTCCGCCTCGGGAACCAAGGATACTTTCAGAAGAAGAGCAGGAAATGTTCAGAGATTTTGATTACATTGCTGATTGGTGTTAACTTCTAGACACTGTGAAACCCCAGCTGACTGGCTCACGAGAATGCCTCTCTCAGAAGAATACCGACCCTTCAATTGCTCTCTGTGCCACCTGTAGCTTCTGTTTTTTTAAATCACATGAAGATCCTTTTAAAGTACTGTTTTAACACTCTTGTGAAGAGTGGCCTCTTTGTATATTGTTTTTTTATCTGAGCACTGGAAAGCAGGTCTATGGAGTTCTTAAGCTGAGTGGGTGAACCCAGGCTGTATTAAGCTTCCCACACATGGGCACACGTGGATCTGTACTGTTTCTCTCACTCTTCTACAGCAGATAACACCACTTTAAAAGTATCTACCCTAAGTGGGAAAAGCAGACTCTGAGCTAGGTAATCACGTCTCTCTACTCAGCCACATTGAAATAGAAGTTTGGGATACTGATGACACTCACACAACACGGTTCTAGCTGAAGAAGGCAAATGATTTCAGTTAAATATTATCTTGTGCAGTCTATAAAGCTACACACTTCTATGTACACCACCTTGTGTTCTTAAAATAACGGTATTGAGAACAGATATGCCTTGTTTTGTAAATTTTCGATGGTATTTATTAGGAAAAACGTTAAACACCTTGCCTTTGACATTACAACAGCGTAAGTGCTTCCATTACAAAGAAAAATCCGGAAAGTTTACCAAAGCCACTTGCCAAACAGTTTTGCCTTCAAGCTTTTAAAGCATGGCTTAAAACCCTGGTAGGTATGAAGAACGTAACAAGGATGTTGCTAAGGCTAACCACAAAGAGCAAAGCATGTGCATTTCCCAAGCCCATCCACTTCTGTACTCAAACTCACGCCTTTCCCACTCACCGAGTGGACACGTAAGTTAACTAGTCTGTACCTAACCACCTCTGTCATCCTGTATCTATCTGCTGTACAATATCGTATCACTTTTAGAAAACATAAGGATTTTCAACGTATACATGCTGTGAACATGTATATTTGGAAGTTGTAATGTATTCTTATGTCCAGGCAAGTAATTTAATTATACCGCTTCATTAATTTTGCACAGTGGCAGAGTGAACAACATAGAGCTCTGAGGGGAAAAAAATATTTGTATACCTATAGGCCACTGAACTCCAGAACTTAAGATTGGCAGTTACTGAGGGTGAAAGCAATATGTTGTAACAGAATGTATAAATATTTTTGATAAAAACAGTGTATATTTTATAAACCCCTTAACACTAAAAGCTGTACCTCAAAAGCTGGAAAAAAAAAAAACATTTAGACCAGACACTGTGCATACTTGTAAACTGAGACCTAGTTTTGGCATCTGATGCAGGCAAATGTTAATTCTTGGAAAATCTATTTCCCACATGGTCCTTAGCTCTAGCACCCTTCAGAGCTGATTGCAGATGTCATCTCAGAGGTTCATCCTAGCCAGGAGTTTGTTGTTCGTGGGCTAAGACAGTGGGAATCGGCACTCAAATGAATTTAAGACTTGTAATCTTAGTCACTCAAAGTAGTAAGGCGAACCACTTGAGTCTGCAACACTAAGGTGGTGGTTTCAAATCATGATGCTGGACAGACCTGCAGGGTCAGGCAGGGGAGAAGGTTAGCAAGGGGGTAGGGGGAAAAGAGTTATCAGGCCTAAATTAGGCACCCACCCCCTCAAGGAACAAGGCAGGCATCTTTACCAGCTCTACAAACCATGTTTGGCAGAGTGAGTCAACTTTTCAGCATTACTTGTTTCCAGATTCTAATTAGTAAGAAACAAATCATATTCGTGTATCTAGCTGAAACCAATACTTTTGAGGTACAGTCAACTCACCCTTTTTGGTTCCCAAATATGTATATGAGCATCTAACAGGGTGCTTAACACTTACGAAAGTATCCTCAAAAAACCTTTTTGTAACTACGTCTTGTACAGAAATTTTTTTTAATCTAAGTAAATCATTAAAAAAGAAAAAATTAAAAAAAATTAGAGGGCAGGGTATGTTCACCCAGTTAAGCTGAAAGAAAGCACTAATTTTATCTCTGTAGTTTTTAAAATATTTTTAGGCAGATTAAGATTTTAAACCCTAGATTGTAAATATATTTTGCTATACTTTATCTGTATGTGGCTGCTCAAGCACTTTGTAAGGAAATTAGGATATTTTAGAATGGTACACTATGCATTAAAATGAAATGTGCCTTTAACAAATGTCATTCTAAGTGTTTTGCAGTCATTAATATCACAAATTAAAGTTTTAAATAGAGTAATTTGTAAATTGTGTCCCAGACATGATTTTGCTGTTTCTGGAAGTGACTTGTCGTGTTTTCTCCACAGGTAACTTCAGCAAAGAACTTGCAATCAGAGGGGACTTACAGAAACCCAGCCTCTTAGGGGTAGCTCAGTGTACTCCCACTCACTTTTTAAAAAATNAATTTGTAAATTGTGTCCCAGACATGATTTTGCTGTTTCTGGAAGTGACTTGTCGTGTTTTCTCCACAGGTAACTTCAGCAAAGAACTTGCAATCAGAGGGGACTTACAGAAACCCAGCCTCTTAGGGGTAGCTCAGTGTATTCCCGCTCACTTTTTAAAAAATCAAAATAAATAAGTCTGAGCATACCTTTTTAAGCTGAAAGAAAGCAGCCTCCTCTTGCTTGGGTGAGCAGAAGACCACGTCCACTGAAGTCTGGCCAGCATTCTCCCTTCACAGGCTTCCTCTGCGGGCAGGGGGGGCAACACTCGCTCCCCTCCAGGCTATTTCTTCATTAGGGTCTCTTCCTGCCTGCCCCCCAGTATATAGGAAAGCTCTGTAAACAAACAAAAAACTACACCCAACCCACAATGCACTTGTTCTTTTAAGCAGAGAATGAAGCTTTCCTTTCTGAGTGCATTTAGAAAAGAAATCCTTACTCTTAGGACCAAACTAAACTTTCCCATGAGACCGTTGCCTACAGACACCTAAATACTTAACTAAGCAATCATTTCAGAAAGGGCTGGCTCCAAATGAAGATACAGACTAGGTATTTAAAATTGCCTAAGTTGCAGTTGAATTAACATAGGAAGCGCCTGAAGAGACTACACCATTGCCTTTGTTGTGTGTGGGGAATGCAATCCCTCAGCACTCCTGTCTTCTCACTGCTGAACCACCTCCCAGCAACAACATACACACACATTAGCAGAGAACCCAAAACCCGTAAACACATGAACTGCAGCCATTCTCCTTGCTTTCACTTTAGGCCCTACTTGTCCTACAGCCTTTGCTGCCACTTAGCTTTGGTAACACAAGAAGGTCAGTAACTAAAGCAGGCTGGAAGCTACTCCAAAACTCAACAGGAGAACATCTCCCCAGTCGGTACAGGGTGCACAACAGCTGGACAGTGACACGTTTCAGGAGGACAGAGGCAATCACAAGGGCTATAGGGGTGCAGCGGAGCTGCAAAAACCTCCTCTCCGGCTCCTCACACCTATCCCTGCAGCCCTGAGAACCACTGGTGTACCATGCGCACAGCTGCACACAGACATCCCCCACGCGGCCAAGTGCTCCAGCCAGGAACAAGGAGAACTCATTCCTGAATGAGAAGCTTCTGTAACACAAGCCGAATTCCTCAGCTTCATCAAAGCAGTGCACTGAAAGGTTCACATCCACCTAAAAATGAGTTCAGAGTTATACTGGGCTTTTTTTCCTAGAATGCTTCACGTTAACCATAGTCTACTGGGACCAGTAGTAACTGGTTTTCAGAGTACATGGCCTCTTCAAGCATATTCCTAGTTCTACCTCCTTGGGCTGCGCAGTTAGTACCATGTGCACACCCAGGGAAGTACAGGAACCGCTTGTGGAACTGGAGGAAGAAGCAGGGTCAAGCCAGGGTAGTACATCCCTGCCTCATTCTGCTGCATTCCAGAGCTCTGCCCAGATGTATTTAAATTTCAGTCCAGACCATTTTTGCTGCATGTAACAATTTCAACTGCAAACACTCACCATTCACACATCAAGTGTTCATGCATAATGCCTGAAAGCATTTAAAGTAAGAGCATTATTGTAAATTTACATTTCAGCTATTTTTAACCTGCACATAGTAGATTTTACATACTGATCTATGCTGGGAAGTATACCCGTGGTAAGAGAACTTTCACCTTTGCATTTCCAAACTAACAGACATTAAAGGTCGGGTCCTGCCTATTCAAAGCATCATGCCTTTTCCCACAGAGGGTGTAGGCAGAGTAGCTCAAAGCAAGACAGGGAAAGCCCAGTCAATAGAAAATGTTACAACAAAGTTTAAGGAAATGTATTAGACCATAGAATACAATCCCTCTAAACTACCAAGACCAACCCCTTTAGCATCTGCACCAGAACTTTTCATTACTGCAACCGACCAGTTCAGTGGTGTAACAGAACTGTACAGCCTTTGTTATTTGTTTACAGAAAAAGAAGTTGAGCTGCCACATTTCAATAGTCTCAACTGGCAGAAGGGGATTAAAACTAAACCAGCAAGGAAAGAGTGAGGGCTACTGACAATTAGTGCTATTAGCACTGGACACACAGCCTTCCCTCCCTCCGGATGGCTTAGGACCAGATGAGTAGCAAGCTGACCCCTCAGCTGTTCATTTTGGTAATAAAACAAATTTGCACCTGTGATACAAAATTAACTCAGGAACCAGACAACTCCCAGTTAAGTGCATTTGTTGCTTTGCACACAAAGGGACACTGTCAGGAAGCAACTAGTTTCCGAAGCTGTTACTGTGGGGAGGGCTGAGTAACTTCTGGCCTTCATTCCTCAGCACCTGGTGCATCATTTCAAACAAGCAAGTACTTACTTGGAACAGAACAGCACCAAAAGCTTAACCACTGGCCAGCCAGACTGCGGGGTGTACTGACAGGTCAGAATATTTAACGGAACCTTTTACTAGAAATATTTTTTACTTTCCTTTGTACAGTACCAAGCATCACACAGTTGTCAGAAATTCAACTAAAGGAAGAGTCCTTATGTTTCTCTTTAGCTGCTTTGTCATTAGTCAAATTCACAGAAGCAAAGCAAAGAGACATCAGTGAAAAATCAGACTGTGCCAAGGATGTGACTAATCCTTTCACAACAAATTTGGAGATCTTCAACAGCGGTTGTGCAAGTATTCAAACTGCTTTTCAGCAACTGCTTGCATTCTGGGTTAAGTCATCCATACTCTACTGTACAGCTGACTACAAACACTAAAGCCACACCTAGAGATCAAAAATTGTCAAGAAAGCAAGCATTTAAGCAGCCTTATGACCAATTCCATAAATATGAAGCTAACTCTACCATTCCATGGACTGCATTCCAGTTCCCAGTCCGTGAAACAGTATGTGCATGTCAAGTTGCAGTGATACTCGCAAGATGGTAAGTGTTTTTGGAAAACAGTTTATTTGGGAATTACATAATATTTTCAATTTTCCAAAATACATCTTACTAGATCCCTACAAAAAAAATCTAAGTAAGTACAACAATATGAAATTAAGTTTGTTGCAACAGTCATTAAATATTTACTTCCACTAATATATACATACAAAATGCCACACAATGAGCTTGTTTACCCTTGGAATGTGTGCTGCGTTCCAGCAGTTATGCTCCATCTCCATTTCTTCCAGTTCCACAACACGAAGACTCGATATTAACACTTTTTACATCCTTTATTATAGGCAGAAAACAAAAGTTTGTTGTTGGGGTGTTTTTTTAATAGAAATTAAAAGTAACCCTCTGTTACTTTTTCACAGTTGTGGTAGTTTGTCTACTGGGGTATCAAACTTGAAGTCTGCTGGGAAGAGATCTGGAGCTCGAGGATAGATCAGCCTGTACGATTGTCTAATTGTAACATCAGCCACACCAGCAATATCACCAATTTCTAAGACAAGAAGCAGACAAGTGATTAGTTTTTACTTTTGCCATTTGTATTAAAGAAACAAGCAAGCATAATTTATCAAGAAATGCTACACACTCAGCTTAATTCGTAACTCTCCCAAAAGCCTGGAAAAAATGGTTTTAACCATGGTGGCTAATATTTTGCATGTATGTCAGTCTGTCTTCTCATTTGCCATAATTCTGCTTATGCTCTCAATCATAGAGTTACATTAGTTTCAAACTGACAGAGGCCCAAGAGTGCAAAAGTCATTAAAAACTGCCTACTGCAAAGTATACGTGTGCCCAGCCACATTCTGATAAACCACTATCATCAGGATCTTCATTTTTGTGCTTTCATTAAATATAAGCAAAACCAGCAGAAAACTTAAGCATGCTTACTTTCAGCTAAACATGAAATACATTTACCTTAAAATGCAGAGAAACAAGTCAGCGTCACAGAGCAAGCTACGGTTTAACAGGCAAAGGAAACGCTTGAGATGCGCAGAAACTTACAATGTATTTGAGATTTAACCAAGTTTGGAATGTAAACCTTGAACTGCATGAGAGCCTTTAGCATTGTCTGCGCACACTGAAGGTATGGAGTCATGTCTGTATCCATGGCAGGCAGCTGTATTTTGTTTTAACGATCACTCTTAAGAGACATAATCCAATAGCTCAAGGTGAGCAAGGACACAGGCACCGTACCACTTGGGGTCTAGGCCACTCACATGCCCAGGGAACTGCCAATATGATGAAAGCTCCAGGGACAGAATAAGCAGTGATTAATGCACAACAAAGCATCACAACGTGACAGATAAAGGCTATTTTTTAAAAGCAGAGAGGAGTAAAAGCAGATCTCCACTAAGAAATTGCTACATTTTTAACGTTTCTGATCTGAACTGGACCAGACACATTAACAGCGCTTCTTCCACAGCCAGCTACCAGCACTTGGTTCCATTTGTCACACCGAGTTCCAACCACTGCAGCCTTAGCACCCTTCCTTCCCCATGTGCTGCCCCACATACGCCTGATTCTCTTGAGCCCTGGAGGCTGATCGATGCTGCTCTGAAGCTCAAGAACAGCCCTGAACTCTTCATGACTTCCTAAGGGCTACCCTAACAAAAGACAGTAATGCCAAAGATGATCTACGACCAAGCCTCCTGTCCCACCACTCCATCTTTAGCACAGGCTTGCAAGAAGTTAAGGAACACAGACCCATTTAGGAAATTCCCTGGCTACCACAATGATTAAAGACTCAATATAATCTAAAGCCATAATGCTGTCAACTAAAGCCAACTGCTCCCAAGTTTGCACATCTGGAGAATTTTAGAGCAGCAGAATATCCACATGCAAATACTAGCAAGGGTAAAGTTAAAATTATGCTCATCTGAATGCACTGGTCTATTGCATTCAAGAATCCAACTCCTAGTGCCCAAAGAAAGTGAAGTCTGTTTACACTGAGCGTAGCCAATCACTCCATTTTGGGGACTAGAAGATCCTGGTTTGGTCCTTGCTGTGCGCAATTAGAATGGCAGCTTATCAGTACCTGCACAGATCTCATCCATGTTTTAAAATAACACTGAATTCTCTTTCAAGCAGACAGACATGGCGGGGGGGGGGGGGGGGTGGGGTTTTCCTTTTT
>VZSC01017946.1:587151-599509 GCA_013398225.1 Steatornis caripensis | reverse complement strand
CGGGGGGGGGAGGGGGATGAGTTTTACCTTTTTGTGTCCTTTTCTCTGCAGAAGCTTGTGATGCCATGTAAATAGCTGCAGCTGCTACAGAGATAGGGCTTCTCCCAGGAACCAAATCTAATTCCACAGCTTTACGGGCAATATGTGTTGCAGCCATTTGTACTTGTTTGGGAAGACCCAGATTGGAACAGAATCTTGACATGAAGTCTCCAGTTGTAATCAGATCAACACTGGTTTCAAGGGCTTTCAAAATAAGTTTAAAACACCGGCCTATTTCCTTCTTTGAAATCCTGGACACTGCACATATTTCTAAACAAAGAGTAAAAATTAAACTTAAGGCTTGACAGCATTTGCGCCTCCAAAATAATCAAATTTGATTCTCAATATATCAAGACCTACAAAGAAGGCCAAAGTCACAAAGGCCACCATCACTAAAATAAGCTTTGCACATTTGCGAACTTCCAAATCACTTCAGTCAGTGCACATTTTTCACAAGATGCTAATTAATAAAGCTTGCTTAGCAAGGGAAATTTGGTACACAATGCCAAAAAAAGTTGTATCCCCATCAGAGAAAAGTTGCACATATTTACTGCAGAACTGTTGGTTCAAATTCAGTTACAACAGTCCCCATCATCCTCTGATCAAAGCAATATCTCTTACGTTTCAGCGACACTCAGAATGACTTTCAAATGCTAGATTTTTTTTAAATGCATTATGAACAAAAATCTTACACCCAAGAGCCTACTCACTTCACAAATATAACAAATTTCCAGACTTCCAAGGTGAGCTGTAGCTGAGAACAACAAATTCAGCAAAGTCAAGAAATGAGAAAACCAACCTCCTACAGTGACAGTAACTAGAACTTTACTTCACAGAAAAATTGAATCTGTATCACTGAAAACTTACCTTTAAATGTTCTTGGAACACCCTCTTGCCTACAGGCTATGTAGAGACAAGCAGAAGCAATAGCGTCATTACTCCTTCCCTTCAGGCTCTTTTGCTCATACACTTGCTTGAATAAATTATTTGTTCGATCCTTCAAAGCAAGAAGACTAAATTTAATTAACTCTAGGCCATTTAATTAGCAGCAATATCAAAAATTCACGCGCTTATTATATTATGCTAACTAAGTCAATGCCAGAACAAGTTAAGGAAGGGAGATGTGAACTTACAACTATATTTCTAGGGAGGTTGATTCTGTCCGCCATGTTCGTAATTTCTTTAAAAGCATTCATCATTGCACGATCTGAACTGCTCATAGTTCTGCGATTTTGGTACTTTGAATTCCCAAATTCATCAAAACTTGCTGCACCTGTGCCCTGAAAAGAAAAATTTTTATTGTCAATAAAACACAAGCAACTTCCTCCTCATTTCAAGAACAAACATCTCCCAGCTTTATACATCTTAATTCAAGGCATTCAGTTCCAACAGTTGTGCAAATAAACATCACTGAAGTAAATCATACAACCGAGCAGTGTTCCAAACATCAGTTTCTATACATTGCACAAGTTTCATCAGATTATGCAGGGATTTTTCTTTCCTAATGTAACACTAGTGTAAAGAATAACATGAATAATAAGGAGCCAACACGTGCATCTCAATACTCCTGTCACCAATGCTGAGGTCCAAGACTAGACTTTATGCAACCCGTATGTCACTTGGGCTGCATCTGCACTGGGGCAGACTGGCAAGTCAGAAAAACAAATTTCTACAGCCAAGTGCAGACCCGTTGTTACAATGATAACTCAAATATGAAAATGAAGGCATGGGGAAGAGAACATTCAAACCAGTGACCTATTCAAAACCAATTTGACACTGTGACTGCTAGCAGTTGCGAGCCTTAATTCTGGTAAAATGCAAAAATCCACATATTCTGCCTTTACAGGAGAACAATGGACCTCAAAAAAAAAAAAAGCTTGAGGTCTTAAGAGAAGTAAGAGCCACCAACTCAACCTGGCAACTTCAAAATAAGCTTCCAACACGCGTTTTTTTGTACCTTACAACAGACAGTGCAAATTGCATACTTCTGTGAAATACGCAGTTAATTTTGCGCAACCAAGAGGGTCTAAAAATGTTTACAATCTTCAATTAGCCATCAGCCTGAAACATGTCTTTAACAAACAACGCCATGTCAGATTAGTAACAGCTGATGACAACAACATGGCCTGTGAGTTCAGAAAAGCAATGTCTGTAATTTGTATTATCTACTTATTTTTTTGCTGTCACAGTGTACCGGACCAGGGCACGAGTTCTCTCAAGTGAAAAATGTTTCTTCACAACAATTCCACATCTTGAGAAGAAACTTGGATTCTCTGAATCAGCAACCTTCAAAGAATTTAGCTGGGCAGGGGCATCCAACTTCCATTGCAGATAGATTTGGCCATTTAAACAAGCTGATGTGGTGGCTGCTACAGTCGTAGACTACTACACTGTTCTGTTTTGCCAAGACCAGTAAGCATAAAGCAGATGTTGATCTATGACTGACTGCTACCCTGGCTATTTGCATCCAGCACTTGCACATAGAGTCTCAAGCTGAAGACTCAGCAATGTATCAGGATGCCCAGGTGGTCCAAAGTGGGACCAGGACACAGTAAACAAAGGGCAGATCACACCCTGGCTCCACCTTATTCCTCTGAGCTGCCCAGATGGAGTCAGAGCTCGTTTCTTCTTTCCTGACGCATGTTCTTGAGAATTGCCCTTCTATTTTAAAACAGCCTCTAATTCTATAATCTCTCCCTGATATACATTGGCTGACACTAATAACACTCACTGTTGACCATTCACTTGCACTGTTCCACTTCCCTACACCCAAGGGCTCCACTTACTGACGAGCTGTTTCTGACGAGCTCAGTAGATACCTCTACTGTTGAGACCTGTATTTGTGGTGCACACACGCTTTGATACTGCTGTGGAGATCAAGGATTCCAGTACAGAACTTTCCCTCACAAGTTTCTCTAGCCCCTTGAATAGGCTCTCTGTGACAGACACTAGATTCCAAGACTGTTCTTGGATTTTTTTCTACTTCAAACATCATTTCAGATGAAAGAACCATCCACAAACGGTCCTAGCACCAACACAGCAGAGGGCTGCTCCAAAGGCAACCCTACTTCCTTGACTGGATGAACACCTCCAACTATTCAAATGTTCCCAGGAAAGTTTAAAGGTAAACAAAGAGGAAGAATCAAGCACAACAAACTTCAGGCCATGAAGAGCATTACAAACATACCTGTAACACGAAGTCCTTGCTTTTGGAAATTATGCCAGAACAACTTTCCTTGGCCCAAAATATATACAAGTCTCAGGTCAAAAGGCTCCTTCCTGTCCACGACTCACGCCCCTGGTTCCGTGCAATGCATTACAGCATTCACGGGCATCGTGGCCTCCCAGACTAGCGCTATGCACAAATGCTTACAGGAACTGCGTGTGCTCAAAATCTTGTAGATGCCAGAAGAGCAACAACAGACAAAGGCCTATCAACCCTAACAGCAAGTCCCCAAAGTCCAAGTCTATTCAGGCTTCATGCCAGGTAGTCCTTTCCCAGGAAACAGTGGTAACAGTTCTCCTTAACCTCTAATTTTTTTTACTTTCTTGCTGGTACTTATGGTTAACCTTTCCTTTAAAAGTTTGCTTATGTATATTGAAACTACCAATGCAGCTATAAGCAAGTACCATTAGCCAAAGGATTTTACCCTGTTGGTATGAGCACTCTCCAAGAGCCATACCCAACATACAGCTCACAACTACAAAAGGGTTGGAAAATACTCTTCCATTTCAACTACTTAAATAAACCACAGCAACTCTCCCTGCATTTGCTATTTAAATGCACCATCTACTTTCCTTCTGGAGCTTTCAATTGAGGGACAATGCTTTACTGGCTTCAGCCCCCGACAACCATGTTAGGAGACCCTTTCCCTTCATGGAAAAAACAGAAGCCATACAGTTTTAACTGAAATCAAACAGACTTTAAGAATTGTGTGTTTTACTGTTGTGGCCTTTAGGATACATCCACTCACATCTTTACCATCTCAGCAAGAAAGGTACCTGTCTAAGTCAGGAGTGTGACGTGTTTGGCTTTCAGAGCAGAAAGCTCATGGATACAATCCTGGAAACAGCCTCAAAGATAGCTGGAGTGAAAAAACACAGTTCAGTAAACAGTGGTAATCTCTGAAGGGGCACAATGGAGCTTAGGTTTACAGAGCTGGCAGCCAACAGCTTTGCACACCAGTATACCCCCTTTAATAGCAGAAAATAGAAGTATTATCAACATCATCCACATCATTGACTTGAGGTTATCCACAGCGCCAAGGAATGTCCCTGGATCTGGCAGTCGTCTTGCCCAGTACAACAGCTCATTATAGTCTGATGGATCCTTTCTTCTTTTTCAATCATCAGCCCTTGATGTCTTGCCACTGCTTAGTAATATAGCACCTCTAGATCCAGGCCATGCCGTCTGACAACAGCCAGCTTCCTTTCAGAAGTATCTGATCAAAGGACAGGAATTCTATACCAAGAGATTGAATTAGTTACTTGTTCAACCAACCTGAATTCTCTTGTAGTTGCAGTCACTACAAAAAGGAATAGATTTACTACAAGTGACGACAGAAGGCAACTTTTTCCACAAGACAGGTAGCAAAACTTAAAGTTTTCTTTCAGATTCAAAGAAAAGAGCACTTTATATCAAGGCAGATCGAGAAGCTGCTTGTTCAGTTATTTTTCTTCAATTTTACAAGAGGATTTTGGAAATAACTAATATTCTGGCAATCAAGTCACAACTAATGTTGTCTCTGTTGTCATTATGTCTCCAATTGATCTGCATTGTCATCAGATCAACTACAGCACACCGCATCTACTTGCAGAGAGATACAGTTCTGTGCCAATATCCTAAAGACCTGCCTGAAGAATGCAAACGACTTCCACCACCTATGCTGTTCATCCTCCTCTTCACAAATTAATCTTTCTTCCAATGGAGGCTGTTGCTGCCTCAGACAGATGGGTCCCTTAAGTACTAAAACTAATTAGGAACTAATCCCTTTGCTGGGCAAAGCAGGCTCTCTTTTGCTGCTAGCAGATATAGACCACACACCCTCAGAGGAAAGGAGTCCTGAAGCAGCAACTCCTTGTTTCAAAGAGGAAAGGGTGACAAACCATTCTGTGAAGCACAACTGGCCCCCTTCCTTTACTATCTCAAGGCAACAGCCAGTCACCAGAACTTTACTGTTGTAACTGGCAAGTGGTTTGGACTCCACTTCCACCTACATTCCCTTGAGTTTACAATAGATCTCTAGTATGATGTGCCATGAGAATTTATCGATGTCCTTCTCTTCAGGATCGTCCAGAACACAGGTTGAGTTTTAGGGTTGGGTTGGGTGGGGGGAAGGTAGTGGGTTTTTTTGGTGGGGGGAGGGTAGTGGGGTTTTGTTTTAAAGATTCTATTATCTGCAGCCCTACCTCAAGCAGAAAGGAATACCTCTGTTCCCTGTCCCATGCAGAAGCCTAAAGCAATCTCTGGCACACAAATCTGCAGTCCACTCCAGGCCATTCTAGGAATTGTTGCTAAGTCAGAAAAAACAATCTTATCCTGCTTCATTCTCTGGAATTCACGAAGGCTGTTCTGTACTCCGTCAGACACTACTTATCTTCCTCGTGACTACACCAATTTCACCCTTGTTCAGCCACTGTGCATATCTAGGTCAATCCTCATCCCACCCTACTGCTGGCAGGGACTTCAGAAAACTGCTTGAGAAATGTACTGTTTCCTTGGTTTAGTTATTTTTTGCTGCAGAATTCATGCCCCTTCTGCACTGACAGGAAATTTCTTCAGCATCTTCTGATATAAGCCATTATCTTCCTTCCAAATGACTGTGTAAAAATGCAGGTCCTGACACAGAGTTCACATCAATGAGCTGACATCCCAGAGCCCCTGCTCACTGGCAAGACAAACACAGGAACTCTTGTCCAGAACACATCCCTGTTTGTCAAAGAGATTCTCAATTTCCTGTAGAAAATAGCATGTCTCTTCTGCAATTCCTCCCCATGCAAATAAAATATCCACAGTAGGACAGACTGCCCCCTCTGCATTCTCCAGCACAATCCTGGCAGTCCTGTACTTCAACGCTTTGACTCACAGTTGTCATAGATTAAATCATGTCTGTTACTGGATGTTCTGTTTTACTAGACCAACGTCCATCTCTGACAATTTTTAGTTTTCACTGAAAAAAAAATTTCCACAAATGTTTCCTTACATCTTTAATTCTCACTGAAGCTGCTATCTCTCTTATTCTAAATGAGGATCTGAACCTCCAGAGGAAAGCACAAGCCAGTATTCACCTGAAACACTTTCTGTCTTTTCCAACATGCAGGTTCTGAAAGAGCTCAGAGGTCATCCTACCTACTGAATGAAACAGAGTTCCCACAAACAAGCCCTGTATTTAGACAGTCCCAAAATGAGACAACAGTGTGAACCTGGAGCAAACAGTCCATTTCTCCATCTGTCTGTAAGGTGTATTTCCAATCTTATCATAGCTGACCAAGTCAGTGACAGAAATCCAAGCCCTGAGAACTACAACCTTTCTGGACCTATACAGGCAACATTGAAACTCCAGTGACTTCTACAGCACTGACTGAACAAGATTAGCTGTCCATATAACTATTTATTAGTTGTCTTCATCACTTTGATGAATTCTTAGTTGAAGTATGGTGCACACTCCCCTACACATATCCATACATGTTTAAATATGTCTACTTCTTCATCCTAGCAACATCACTGAACAAAAAACCTTCTGAGAAATCCTGGTATGCGTGTGCCACAACATAAAGCAGCAATACATTTTTTAACAGTTATTTATCAGCAACTGGACCACCTTTCATGAACATTCAAGAAATCCAGAAGTTATCAATTTGGATCCTGCAGTAGAAAATACAAAGTACAACAACGAAAACTTACGTGGGTCACTACTGCATTAAAGGGAGTGCATTTATGCAATTAATCTTGCTAGCGCTCTCATGGAAAACAGCAGGATACAGCTGTACCACTAAATTTCAAGTCAAATATAAACTGAATATTCTGGAGCACTCACGCCACAAAAGAATCCTATATTTAGTGCTTTAATATTAACTGGAAGAACATGTACAACACACGAGTAGATCTCAGTCTTCGATATCAATCTGATACAGATTTTATTACAAAAAATGATAGTTCAGGTTGGGCAGTACTAGCTATTGAGACCTCAAAACTAAGTATCTGTTATTTCAGAATCATCTCAAATACACATGCCAAGTTAAAGTGTTTCTTTAAAGATTGCAACATCAGCTTCTCTATTTATAGCAGCATACCAAAGAGTGGCAAGTAACCCCACAGCACCACAAACTTTTTGTCTGTTGAAGAGGCCAGTCACTTCCTGCTACCCTCAGGAAAGAACCACATTTTACACACCACTGAAATATAAGAGTTCAGTTTAGACAAAATCTCTTTGTAAATACATTATTCAAGTAGTTTCCCTATGGACATACCAATACGCACTTGTCAAAAATGCTCAAACTTAGTAAAAGTCAGTATTTTATGTGTTACCTTGCCAATCATTGTACTCAAGTCGCCATCGCTCAATAATGGATTCTGGGTATCCCCAACTCGAGATGGATCTTTTGTTGCTTTGTCGTTGCTGAAAGTTCTCCACTCTGACCCTACATCTATGACCCGGTCACCTGAATTCACAGAGAGCAATAGTTTGCATTAATGTAACATTTTGAAATACTTCAGGAAACATTAAGTTACACTTCTGAGCAGTCCCACTATAAGGATGCAGTCTGTTGGCATTCCAACACAGAACAGCAACTTGCAGGCCAAGGTACCAAAACGTTTGGGATTTACATGTTGAAGGCAATGGAAAAAAAAAAAAATGCAACTAGAGCTGCACAGAAAACATAAATAACTAGAGAAATGCATCCAGAACACAAAGAGTTAGAGTATCATGGGATCACCAATACACAAAAGGAATCAAGACCTTGATTTCAAGCTGGAGGTCGTGGCTGCCTACAGATGTTCTCAGCACTTAGACAAATGACTAAGTTATTGCAACTTAACAAGTTCTCTCACATTTTCCATGTGTTCAAAGTGCACATGTGAATTATCTATCACGGACAATCTCATTAAGCTGTAGTAAATCGCTTCCGTGCATGAGCTCCAGGTCCTTGGTACTCTGAAATATGCTGCGTTCTAACCCACCATAACGACATTTTGCAGCTTAATTCTTGTTCTTGAAGGGAGTTCTGACCCTGCTCAACTCCACTTTATTTATGATGCTTGATAGCATCAGCATACAATATATATACACAACTATTGCTTCTCGTACTCAGTCTACCTTGTTATACCTGGAACAGTTTAAACACAGATTCAGAGTAAGCAGAAAAAGCACTAAACCCACATCCTCTGAATGAAACAACTTTCCTTACAGTCTTCCATTCATCTCACATTCATCTAAACCTTTCCTATAGCAACTTTTCAGATTGAGAAATAACTCTAACCAACACTCTGATGCAGTCAAAAGCCCTACAGTAATCACAACAATGCAATCTTAAAAAAACCCAAACCACTAAACAAAGAAAAAACAAAAAAAACCAGCCCCCCTGCCGCTGGCAGTGCAGTTCATTCTATTCACAGGTCTGGTAAAAGCTGCACCTCAAAAGTGTTGCCTCCAGAGCAATCCTACATAATTTTTAAGAATACATGTACAGAAAAGCACAAAAAGAACACTTTTCTTAGTGTTTTGCAGTAAAGCAGATGACAGCTCTATGTAGGGTATCAGAAGAAACTTCAATATAATTGACACCTTGCTTTGCTAAACCTGAGGAAAAATTCACTACCTTCATCAGTGTTCAAGCACGTTGTGAAAGAAATGTCTGCAAGAACTAAGTAGCATTGACTGCAAGAAAAATTTCTGGTATGGAAGTCTCAGTATGAAAATCACAGAGGCTGATTTAACCTGGTGAAAACATAAGGAGACAGACAAAAGCACTCTCCAACTAATAGTAATACAAGATATGAAGCTGGAGAAAATACAGGAGTAACAGACAAGAGTGGTGCAACTGCACAATTATTTGGGGGGGTGGGTGGGAGAACTATTCTGAATGAGGAACTTTATTCTTAACATAAAATTATGCCAGAAATATGCTTGAAATTGAAAGCTGTGAATGAACCATAAGAACTCAGCACAAGCAAAAAGAATACATTTTGGTCAGGTGTTCTCACCAGTATTTGTCAGACATGCTCACAGCTATGCTCCGCCTTTATTTACTGCTCTAATGAAAACTAAGGGGGAGGGGAGGACTAATAAAAAACCGCAAGGTTAAGAATATAGCAGAGTACAAGGCTGCACAGATCCATTCTTTCTGCTACAAAGGTCTCCCCACTCCTCAGCAAACTTAAACTAGCAGATAGGATGCTCCTCTAGCTCCTGGACTCTCTGTAAACATTTGATTCAGTAACACTCCTTGTATGGCCTAGCAGTAACTTTACTTTAAGACAACCCCCCAATACTGTTTACAGTATCTAAAAAAAGCCAAATGTACTTAAAATTCTGGCATGGTATAAATAGAACACTGAGTACAGGGCAATGATGTAATATTTTTTCCACACAAGTGGGAATGACCTAGATGACTCACACTCAGGGATCTGCCTCTTGTGAGTTATGAACCATTCCTGCTCTAACAAAAAAGTGTTATATCACTGCCTGCTTTGGCAAACGTATTACAAACAGAGAATTGAGACTACTATTTCAGAGTGAGAAAAGATTAAGTAGAACAAATCACTGAATATAAAGCATTTGTGTAATTAAGATGCAGTATGCAAATACCTTTGCTTTGCCAAGAAATCTGCTATTGCAAAAAACGTTTTTTTTGTATACTCTCAGTGTCTTATTTAAAACATACAGAGGTCCTAGGAATTACATTCCACCTTTCAAAAGGCTTCTATAAAAGTGCAACACAAGTTAAAAATATTAACAGAAATGGAACAAATAGGCCAAAAGGTTTCTACTGATGGAAAATATACTCAGCTACAAGATGCTAACTATCCCATTCTACACACACACCTCAAAAAAAAAGTGTGGTGTTTATTATTTTTAACTCTTCAAAACATAAAAAAACACTTTGGAACTGTGATGTTAGTAAACACAAAATTAAGCCCCACCCTCACGGATCAAAACAAAACCTTAAAATATTAAAGGCAGTCTTACAGTCAGCCTTGAAGACTGGTCCTGAGTCACCATTTTGAAGCCCTAAACTGAATGTGCTGGGTCATACACTACTCATTGGCTTTCCTGAAACATCTGGAAAACAGGTCTGAGAGTCAAACATCAGAGTAAAAAAGCTCCCAGTAAGTACCTTATAAAATCATCTCTGCTTTCTCACACCATTTTTATACTGGTTTTGGCAACGGCATCGAGCTGTGATAACTATGGGAGTGGCTGCATATTCCCTTCGCTACTTCCTTTTGACGCAGTCCTTTTGAACAAAAACAAGCTTCACTAGATATGGTTACATTAGACAGCCCTTTATTTAATTTTCATCAAACAGATGAGTTCATCTCCTCAGCTTCCTCCTCTGAAGTACATACAAAAAACACAGTTTACAGGATCAAATCTTTGTGGAACCCATCTCCAGACTAATAACCTGAAGCGTCTTTGTGAGCATAAGAGAAAATTTTTCTCCATTACCCCATTTCATTTCACAAACCATTCTTCCACTATTTGGTTACTCTTTAAAATACTGTCTAATAGACCAACACACAGGCTTTAGTGAAAATACACACTGCAAACTTCACCGACTCAGGTTACCCACCATCTGAAAAGCTCATTTAGTAAAATGCAGAACCGTTATTGAGAACGGAAAACCTCAGACCAAGATTATTTTTCTTCACAACTACCAAATGCAAAGAGCATGCGCTACAGAAATGCACGAGTAACCTTAAGGTAGTATCAAAAACTAAAACACCATTTCGATCAGTCTTTAAGAATTAGCTTAAAATGTCTACACATCACACATTATGTATGTTTACTCCCATCCTAAAAATAGAAAGTGATTTCTCAAAGGAAAATATTTTCACTCAACAAGGCCTGAATTTGCAGTTACATATCTATAGAGAAATAACATCAGCTATTTTAATGTTGTGCTCCACTTGCAATAATTCATAATACACATGTTCTGAGAGGGTATGTTCTTAAGTCCTTAACAGAGGAGCTCTACTGTTAGCTGTATATTGCATCAAGTTCTACGTACTAACTAATATTTTAATCTTAACACAAATATGATACTAAAGTTTACTTGCACTTTGAAGTACCAAAATACCTATTGTTTCTAGAGAATGTTTCATTCTTACAGTTAAGGAATCTGCTGCCATCTAGTGAGCACATATATTATATTTTTAATTGAAAGCATTTTATGATGCCAAATTTAAAAAAAAAAAAAAAAGAGAATTACAGTTAATTTCAGTCAACTCCTTATTAACCAGACTACCAAGGTACCCAGACAAACGACAACAAAAAACCCGGGTAGCAGGCTACAAGCTGAGAAGAATCTTGAAGACACGTAACTGCACAGGCTGAACTGAGCTTTCTCTTTTCCAGGCTAACAGTCTCAGGTCTCAGCCCCTCATACAGAAGAGGCTCCAGACCCGGAATCACTTTTGCAACCTTCTGCTAGCCTTGCTCCAGTAAGCCTCTATCTTGCTGGAAACTGAGGAAGTGAGGAGCCCAGAGTTAGACACAGCACTCCAGATATCTATTCCTCTACATTCTATTTATTAGCTTATGCACCACCCCATAGAGTAGTACTCAATTTTATAGCTTCCAAAACATAAACTCAACTTTTTTTTTCCAGTTTTCAGCTTCAGAACTTCTATTTAAGACCAGCTATATTAAATGTTACCAAAGAACAAATTCTTGGGGAAAACACTCCCACAATTTTACAGTCACAGCTTTTTCTACAAAATTTCCAGCCTTTTCCAAGATAGTAATATTGTTTGCAAAAAGTTGTCTTGTTTTCAATAAATTGTCAACACCACAAATGCATCATCACCAACAACAACATCCACCTATTCACAAGACTCAGCTGAAACAACAGAGCCAGAGCAGGCTTTGAGATCATAGAATCATAGAATGGTTGGGGTTGGAAGGGACCTCTAGAGAGCATCTAGTCCAACCCCCCTGCTAAAGCAGGTTAGCCTAGAACAGGTTGCACAGGAATGCATCCAGGCGAGTTTTGAATATCTCCAGAGAAGGAGACTCCACAACCTCTCTGGGCAGCCTGTTCCAGTGATCTGTAACCCTCACAGTAAAGAAGTTCCTCCTCATGTTCAGGTGGAACT